>JAODAL010001757.1:0-217980 GCA_025379985.1 Phyllomedusa bahiana
AGTGTATTTGGTAGTACTACTAGGTTTTTGGTAAAAATTTGATTTTAGTTCAATGTGTTCCCAAATGTAATACAACTGTGCATTCCTTATTGGATAATTTTTTGTTTGGAGCTCCAATTTATAAAGAGTTAACAAAGAATTCCTTTGTGTTAAAGGGGAGACACCAGTGCGTTTCCCCAGTCAGTGTGATGTGATGGGCCCTGTGATGTGATGTTTGTTTCATGTTTTTGTTGTGATGTCTATTGCGCATTGTGACTAACCTGATTGTTTTGAATACTAAATGGTCAATGTCATATTGCATGATAAGCTGTGTCTTTTCTTTGTTGCATATTAATCTGTCCCTAGAGAGTAAAGGCCTGTGTAAAAACACAAGAATACTCTAGGGCAAATATTAATAAATGAAGAATAGTTAATTGTTAAATAAGATGCCATGACGTAGTGAGGATTTATGACATAGAAGTTATTTTAGGGGTTTTATGCTAATCTCCAGTGAAAGAATATTTGGAGAGGGCAGGAACAGGTTCCATATCTTTTGGTTTGAAAACAGTAAAATAATTGAGTGTAGGCCCATACGGATGGGTGAGTGATCATTTACTATCTGTAATGAGGGAGGGGAGAAACATGAAGTGTAACAAAACGGTAGTCTCCCCCTCACACATACAACATGTAAAATTACCCAAAGGGTGGATGTTTTCTTGTGGGAATATTAGTTTTAATTATATTCCAGCCAATATAACAGGTGGACCGTGTGTGATTTCTAGATTGGCTCTAATGATGTATCCCTTGTTTCCATCCCATAAAATTAAACGTCCAAAAAGGGGATTTGCCCGTTTAGCTGAAGATTGTAAGTATGATGTAAGACTTTTAACTGAGTCAGAGATTCTAGGGTTATCCCTTACACTTGTAGGATCCCCTGCAGTAGCTGCATATGCTGCTATTGCGGTAGGGAGATTATCTTGTCTGGTGGCTAGATCAATAAATATACAGTAGAGCCCAAGGAGATTAAAATTTGAGATGGGCGAATTGATTCAAACGAAATGGAAATTTGTTTTAGAATTTTATTCCCTATCACGAAGGTCCCCAGTTTGGTGCTATTCGGTGGGGGAAATTTTCTTGCTTTCTGATCAATAAATATGGACCCGCGAAAATAAAATGGGGGTGATTAAAATGGGAAAAGAACTCTGGGAGGAAGACGGGCATAGCCTACATGACATGTGCATAGATGAAGCCAATCAGAGACCGGTGGGATTCTGTGACGTCACCGCACTATATAAGTCCGGGCGCGACACTGGGAGCTCATACCGCTCTCACTGTACTGATTAGGGAAGGTGCTGCCACGGCTGCTAATGATATCTCTTACTAAAGAACTCATTTTTATACAGCGATTTTTGGAGGGTGTCACAGCTTGTCTCAGAGACTGCTTCCCTTAACGTTCTATTTTTGATTTTGTGGGGTATTGGATCTGAAGTCCAGTGTGCGTCCAGTGCAGCTGCATATACATTTTAATGCTATCTGCTCACAGCACATTGAATATCCAAGGGTTATCTAAGCCTGTTCCTGTTGTATTCATTTAAAGAAATAGCGTTTTTACAATACAAATACCACTTCATGTTTGGTTGCTCAATTCTTTTGCGCAATTTACATCCAGGGGTTAATTAAGCGTTGTTCTGCTGTTGTGGTGACTAAAAGAAACCATCTTTTTCAAAGCCAAAAAAGATTTTTTTTCCTGTAGCATAATTCATAACTGAAGGTTAATTACAAGTTTTTCTCTTGTTGCGTAGCTTAAAATACACGCCATTGTAACACGCTACAAAACTGGTAGTTTTTGGCTGCTCGATTCTTTTGCGCAATTTACATCCAGGGGTTAATTAAGCGTTGCTCTGCTGCTGTGGTGACTAAAATAAACCGTCTTTTTCACCGGCAAAAAAGACATTTTGCCTGTAGCGTCATTCATAACCGAAGGTTAATTACAAGTCTTTCTCTTGCTGAGTACCTTAAAATACACGCCATTGTAACACGCTACAAAGCTGGTAGTTTTTGGTTGCTCAATTTTTTTGAGCAATTTACATCCAGGGGTTAATTAAGCGTTGTTCTGCTGCTGTGGTGACAAAAAGAAACCATCTTTTTCACCGCCAAAAAAGACATTTTGCCTGTAGCATAATTCATAACCGAAGGTTAATTACAAGTTTTTCTCTTGCTGTGTACCGTAAAATACACGACATTTTAACACGCTACAAAACTGGTAGTTTTTGGCTGCTCAATTCTTTTGCGCAATTTACATCCAGGGGTTAATTAAGCGTTGTTCGCTGTTGTGGTGACTTAAAGAAACCGTCCTTTTCACCGGCAAAAAATACATTTCTCCTGTAGCATAATTCATAACCGAAGGTTAATTACAAGTTTTTCTCTTGTTGTGTAGCGTAAAATACACGCCATTGTAACACGCTACAAAGCTGGAAGTTTTTGACTGCTCAATTCTTTTGCGCAATTTACATCCAGGGGTTAAATAAGCATTGTTCTGCTGTTGTGGTGACTTAAAGAAACCGTCCTTTTCACCGGCAAAAAATAAATTTTTCCTGTAGCATAATTCATAAACGAAGGTTAATTACAAGTTTTTCTCTTGCTGTGTACCGTAAAATACACGCCATTGTAACACGCTACAAAGCTGGTAGTTTTTGGTTGCTCAATTCTTTTGCGCAATTTACAACCAGGGGTAATTAAGCGTTGTTCTGGCTGCTGTGGTGACTAAAAGAAACCGTCTTTTTCACCGCCAAAAAAGACATTTTGCCTGTAGCATAATTCATAACCGAAGGTTTAATTACAAGTTTTTCTCTTGCTGTGTACCGTAAAATACACGACATTGTAACACGCTACAAAACTGGCAGTTTTTGGCTGCTCAATTATTTTGCGCAATTTACATCCAGGGGGTATTCAGCGTTGTTCTGCTGTTGCGGTGACTTAAAGAAACCTTTCTTTTCACCGGCAAAAAATACATTTCTCCTGTTGCATAATTCATAACCGAAGGTTAATTACAAGTTTTTCTCTTGTTGTGTAGCGTAAAATACACGCCATTGTAACACGCTACAAAGCTGGTAGTTTTTTGGCTGCTCAATTCTTTTGCGCAATTTACATCCAGGGTTTAATTAAGCGTTGTTCTGCTGTTGTGGTGACTTAAAGAAACCGTCCTTTTCACTGGCAAAAAATACATTTCTCCTGTAGCATAATTCATAACCGAAGGTTAATTACAAGTTTTTCTCTTGCTGTGTACCGTAAAATACACGCCATTGTAACACGCTACAAAGCTGGTAGTTTTTGGTTGCTCAATTCTTTGCGCAATTTACATCCAGGGGTTAATTAAGCGTTGTTCTGCTGTTGTGGTGACTAAAGAAACCGTCTTTTTTCACCGCCAAAAAAAGACATTTTGCCTGTAGCATAATTCATAACCGAAGGTTAATTACAAGTTTTTCTCTTGTTGTGTAGCGTAAAATACACGCCATTGTAACACGCTACAAAGCTGGTAGTTTTTGGTTGCTCAATTATTTTGCGCAATTTACATCCAGGGGTTAATTAAGCGTTGTTCTGCTGTTGTGGTGACTAAAAGAAACCGTCTTTTTCACCGGCAAAAAGTACATTTTTCCTATAGCATAAGTCATAACCAAAGGATAATTACAAGTTTTTCTCTTGCTGTGTACCGTATCATACACACCATAGTAACACGCTACAAAGCTGGTAGTTTTTGGTTGCTCAATTCTTTTGCGCAATTTACATCCAAGGGTTAACTAAGTATTTTTCTGCAGTTGTACTTAGTAAAAGAAACGTTCTTTTTCACCGCCAAAGAAGCAATTTTGCCTGTAGCATAATTCATATCCGAAGGTTAATTAAGCCTGTTTGTGCTTTTATATTCAGTAAAATACACAGTGTTTTTAAACGACACATACAAGTACATTTTTCCTGGCCATTTGTGGAGCGCAATTTATATCCAAGGGTTACCCAATCTTGTTACTGGGTTCATTTGGAGTCAAATACAGGGTGTGTATTTATCATATACAGATATCTTCATCAAACAGTGTCTGTATATTTTAGAACAAACAGTATGTCAGACAGAGAGGTGGCAGGTTCTTCACCTGCAAGTGGCAGTGACACAAACATTCCTGGAGCAGGCCCAGGTCGCAGCACAGCAAGGGGACGTCGCAGCAGGGGTCACTCGGTGAGGCCACAACTGCCGCTGTCATCTAGCGGCCGTGTGTTGTTCAGCAACCCAATGGTTCTTGATTGGTTGACTAGGTCATCCACTTCCTCCCAGATGACATCTGACAACCCCAGCCAAGAGTCGGTGGGAATGTCAGACACAACCCTTAGTTGGCATGGCCCAGGAGCGGGTCAGCGGCCCTCACCTGTTCTCAACCCGCCTCTGTCCTATCCAGTTCTCTCAGCCAGAGAGCTACTATGTGGTCTGGACTCAGCGCCACTATAAAGTGAGGATGAACAATTTGAGGAGGGCAGTCAGCAGCTACTTGGCAGCGAAGAAATGGAGCCAATATCCCCTGCTTCTTGCAGTAGGCGGCAAAGTATAGATGTTGAGAGTGGCATGGGAGGTCATGTTGTGAGGGGTCAGCCTCTGCATACCAAGACCGGTGATGAGGACAGCAGTGACGATGAAACACAAATAGATGATGATGTAGCCGACCGCACTTGGGAGCCGGGTGAGGCAAGGGCTTCATCATCGTCAGGAGAAGAGGGTGTTAGCTTGCGCGTCAGGCAGCAGCGCAGCCAGCAAGTGGGTTATGTGGCCGTGAGCCAGCAGGATAGCAGCAGTGTGAGGTCAGGAGCCAAACGGCCACGGGGTAAAAAACCTGCTTCGCAGGTCCAAGAAAGTAGCGGCACAGGGGCTCAGCGAGGCAGCGGTGGCAGTAGTCACTCAGTGCGGAGCATTGGCGGTAAAATTAGCTACTCGGCGGTGTGGCAGTTCTTTGCTAAGACACCGGAGGAGCCGAATATGGGTACATGTTGAATCTGTAGGCAGAAAGTGAAGTGTGGCCAGGGAGTTAACGTTGGCGCCACAGCCCTGCGTCAACACATGCAGCGTCACCATCCGGTGGCCTGGGAGAAACGTGGCTCAGATGTGGTGGTCCATCCTGCCACTGCAGCAACAGCAGCAGCAGCAGCGCCCAGTGGCACGCATGCCATTGCAGCCAGTCAAGGCTCCACCACCTCTGCAGAAGGGAGCTGTTTCTCTTTGACATCATCTCCCGGTCCAGATGCTCCTGCTCCTCGCTACTCATGGCGCCAGCAGTCGTTCAGCGAGGCGATTGGAAAGAGACAACAATATGCGTCCATCCATCCTAAGGTGCAGAATCTGACCGTGCTCCTGTCCAAGTTGTTGGTACTGCAGTCCCTCCCTTTCCAAATGGTGGACTCTGCACCGTTCAGAGAACTAATGGCTTGTGCCGAGTCGAGATGGAGAGTTCCAAGCCGTAATTTCTTTTCCAAAAAGGCAGTACCAGCACTTCATAAATATGTAGAACAGAAGGTGGGCCAGTCCTTGAGCTTATCGGTTTGTTCCAAGGTGCACGGCAGCGCGGACGTCTGGAGCTGTAACTACGGTCAGGACCAGTACATGTCCTTTACGGCCCACTGGGTGAATGTGCTTCCTGCCCAGGCACACCAACAACTTGGACAGGAGACGCCGCTTTCTCCTCCACGTTGTCAAACTGCGGCTCCTGCGCCAATGTCCGCCTCCTCCTCCTCCACCACCACCATCATCTCAGCCTCCACAAGTACTGCTCCATCATACCACATGTGTAGGGCACAGCGGTGTCACGCAGTTCTACACCTGGCTTGCCTCGGCGAACAAAGTCACACAGGGGAGGAACTGCTCCGCATCATGCAACAAGAAATCGATGTGTGGCTTTCTCCGCGCCAACTGCAAATCGGAACCATGGTGACGGACAATGGGAGTAACATGGTGTCCGCGCTGCACCAAGGAGGGATGGTCCATGTGCCCTGCATGGCGCATGTGTTCAATCTGGTTGTGAAAAGGTTCCTGAAGTCTTCCACCGATCTTCAGAAGATTCTGAAAATGGCCAGGAAACTGTGCATGCACTTCATCCATTCCTACAAAGCCAGGAACACCCTCCTCGAGTTGCAGCGGCAGAACAGCCTCCCCCAACACACTCTGATATGCAATGTTTCCACCCGTTGGAATTCCAGCCTGCACATGTTGGACCGACTGTATGAACAGAGAAAGGCCATTAATGATTTTTTGATGATCCAGGCGGACAGGAGTACTCCCCTGTGTAACTTTGATGTCAGCCAGTGGCAGCTCATGCGTTACACCTGCCGTTTGTTGAGGCCATTCGAGGAGGCCACGTTATTTGTCAGTCGCCAGGACTACGGGATGAATAACGTCATTCCACTGCTTCATGTCCTGGAACAGATGCTGAAAAATCTGTCTGGGCAGGGGACTGGAGACGTGGCGACTACATCTCGCGGCCACATGAGTCTGGTGGGGACTGAAATGGAGGAGGAGGAGGAGGAGGAGGACATTGGAGCAGAAGCATTGTCTGGTGAAATGAGTGGATTTTCTACCCAGGTGACAAGAGAGGAGGAGCAGGAGCAGCTGGAGGAGGTAGATGGAGATGAGGAAGACGAGGCAGATGACCCGCAAGCACCGTGGCAGTATACAGTGGAGATGGAGGCAGGGAGCCCCTCGGAGTCACTTGTGCAGATGGCCCACAGCATGCTGATTTGCCTGGCTAGTGACAGCCAAATAGCTAGCATCCGGCAGAGGGATGACTTCTGGCTCTCCACCCTATTGGACCCTCGCTATCGGTCCAAAATGGGAGCCTTTTTCCCAGCTATTGAGAGGGAGGACAAACTCAAATACTATAGGGAAATCCCATCGTAGTCAGTTGGCCACTGCCTATGTGCGGAATCGTCCCTCCTCTGACAGGTCTGACCGGGGGGTTCCTCAGCGCTCACGTACTACTGCCGCGGCTGCTGGGGGAAGGTGGGGGGGTAGGAGCAGTACCAGCTCCATCAGCAGCAACCTAAGTCTGGAGTCACTGATGAGCAGCTTCCTTCACCCGCCTAGTGAGGAGGGCACTCACCAGCAGCAGCAGCAGGGCCTGGAGCAGACCCTGAACCAACAGGTGGTGGCCTACTTGGACAGCACTCTGCCACCCCATTTAGATGATCCGCTGGACTACTGGGCAGCCAAACTGGATGTGTGGCCGCAACTTGCCGAGTTTGCAGTGGAGAAGCTGTCCTGCCCGGCCAGTAGTGTGGCATCAGAGCGGGTGTTCAGTTCGGCGGGGGCCATCGTTACCCCAAGGAGAACCCTCTTGTCCACGGGAAATGTGGAACTACTGACCTTTGTCAAGATGAATCAGGCATGGATCGGTCAGGATTTCCACACGCCAATGCCTTAGGCGTCAGACTACATCAGCCATGACACCTCACCAAAACTGTGAGAAATAAGTCTGGGTTTAAACTACCTGCCTCAGCCACTATTCTGATGCCGCCACCCGCCTGATGCCACACATGTGCTGACAGTTTCTCCATCTGCCACCAACCATCTTTACCAGGGACTGGTATTGTCACCCACCTCCACACTCTGTCATTGTGCCACTTTATGACCCCATGCTGCTGCTGCTGTTTCTGGTGCCGTGACATCCACACTGTGTTATTGTACCACTCTCTGACCTCATGCTGTTGCTCCTGCCGCCGTCACCTCCACTCTCTGTCATTGTGCCACTCTGTGGCCTACTACTGTTTTGTCAACTCCAGAAAGTCATTGTGCCACTCTCTGACCTCATGCTGCTGCCGCCGTTACCTCCACTCTATGTCATTGTGCCACTCTGTGGCCTACTCCTGTTTTTTCCACCTTCAGAATGTCATTGTGCCACTGCCTGACCTCATGCTGCTGCGGTGGCTGCTGCCGTGACCTCCACACTGTGTCATTGTGCCACTCTGTGGCCTACTCCTGTTTTTGCCACCTCCAGAATGTCATTGTGCCACTGTCTGACCTCATGCTGCTGCTGCCGTGACCTCCACACTGTGTCATTGTGCCACTCTGTGGCCTACTCCTGTTTTTGCCACCTCCAGAATGTCATTGTGCCCCTGTCTGACCTCATGCTGCTGCCAACCGTCACCTCCATTTTCTGTCATTGTGCCAGTCTGTGGCCTACTACAGTTTTTGCCACCTCCAGGATGTCATTGTGCCACTGTCTGACCTCATGCTGCTGCTGCCGTGACCTCCACACTGTGTCATTGTGCCACTCTGTGGCCTACTCCTGTTTTTGCCACCTCCAGAATGTCATTGTGCCACTGTCTGACCTCATGCTGCTGCTGTGGCTGCTACCGTAACCTCCACACTGTGTCATTGTGCCACTGTCTGACCTCATGCTGCTGCTGCCATCACCTCCACTCTCTGTCATTGTGCCACTCTGTGGCCTACTACTGTTTTTGCCACCTCCAGAATGTCATTGTGCCACTGCCTGACCTCACGCTGCTGCTACCGTGACCTCCACGCTGTGTCATTGTGCCACTCTGTGGCCTACTCCTGTTTTTACCACCTCCAGAATGTCATTGTGCCACTGTCTGACCTCATGCTGCTGCTGTGGCTGCTGCCGTAACCTACACACTGTGTCATTGTGCCACTGTATGACCTCATGCTGCTGCTGCCATCACCTCCACTCTCTGTCATTGTGCCACTCTGTGGCCTACTCCAGTTTTTGCCACCTCCAGAATGTCATTGTGCCACTGTCTGACCTCATGCTGCTGCTGCCGTGACCTCCACACTGTGTCATTGTGCCACTCTGTGGCCTACTCCTGTTTTATCCACCTCCAGAATGTCATTGTGCCACTGTCTGACCTCATGCTGCTGTGGCTGCCGCCGTCACCTCCACACTCTGTCAATAATGTTGCCACCTGAGCTCTCAGCTTGTTTTTTTCCAGCTTTCGCTGGCACGACTTTATCAGGCTACATTCCCGCTTGAGTTTTTTGGTCAGCTTTGCCCTCTTAAGTGCCCAGGGAATTTTATAGTGAAGCGATTCTAAGAGCGGTGGCAGTCATGTGCGTGTCATACTAAAACACAACATTATATGAAGACCAAAACAAGCTCCCTCTGCTTATTTAAGCATGGCACAACGTTCTACAGCACCCTGCAGGCTCTGTGCAGCCTGGAAATAGCTGTTTTTTAATGTGATTCGCCCCGAAGTAATTCGGACCGAATTTATTTTTGTCGGGAAATTCGGCGAAGTGACCGAATCGAATTTTTGAGAAATTCGCCCATCTATAGATATAGTATTAGATATACAAAGTTATCAAAATGCTATCTTACAGAATAGAGCAGCTATAGAGTATTTGTTATTAATTCACCACCATGGATACCAAGAGTTTCAGAATAGGTGTTGCTTTAACTTGTCAGATCATAGCCAGGAGTTGCAGTCCCAGATAGATCAGTTCACATCACACAAAGTAATGGTAAATGGTGGAATTGGTTATTTTCCTGGTAACCTGATCTTGGCTATTTACGCTATATTTTAGGAGTACTGTTCACTACAGTTTGTGCTTGCATTACATTATGCTGCTGTATACAATGTATTCCTTCTCTTATAGCAATGTGTCATTAATTTGCTGAAACCATTCCCTTGGGATATGGTGTTGTATATAGATAAAATATGGATTGTGGATGGTCAAGGGTGGAATGTAGTGCTAAGAGATTTATTGACCATCCGGAATCCATATTGACAGTATCACTTTAATTTTCCTAGCGCTTGGTAAATGTTTGTGAGAAACAGTATATTGACACAGAGGTTTGTTATCAGGGTCTCTCACATGACTTTGTTGTTGTGGGAGTGTTGTACCGAGTAGCCACATAGCTCTGTGCTGGTGTAAACAATTACTACCCAGCGATGTTTAGAGGAAAATCATGGGAACCCAGGTGTACAGCATCTAGTCATGGATTTTTCCAGTGTCAGGTTAACCTCTTAAGAACTGGCCATTCGAAGGAGGGAGGCCTTATACTGGAAAAGTACTGATCTGTCAGCTTGCGTAACACTTGATTACGCAGGCATTTGTTTCAAGTAAGATATAAGCTGGGAAAGGTTGCTGCGAGGTTAGAAGTAGCTGTACCTATGGGCTATAGAGGGACGCCTCGCCGCCACAGTGTGGATCCCAGGTAGATCTCTCTATCTCGCTGGCCCCTTCTCCCAGCTGATGTTGATGTTACAGATAGATGATGCGGATAAGATGCCTGGTGAAGCTTGGACCTGTATATGGGGGCACCCGTGCACGGTGTGGATCTCAGGATTATCTCTCTATCTTCGCTGGCCCGTGTTACCAGCTGATGCCAATAGATGATGCTTATAAGATGCCTGATGAAGCTTTGACCCATATATAGATGTGATGTAAGTATTTGTAATCCCTATTATGCATGCTTTGCCTTTGTAACCAATATTATGCGTGCCTTGTCTTTATAATCTATATTATGCAAAAGTATATACAATATCACACTATCTTCTTGTAGTTTTATGTAATCATTGAGTTACTCATATAATAAAGTAAATAAAGCATTGGATGTTGCCTTCTTTAAAGCCGTATTGAACCCACACAAAGAGTTGGCAAAACAGCGTGGAATTCTTGTAATGTGCTATAGTTCTACACTTACAGCAGTACACTGCTAAAATAAATGATTTTTAAAGAAGAATAAATAATTAAGCAAGAAATCCTGCTTGGAGGGCCACAGGTCACAGCAATACCTGTGCTGTGCGGCCTTTTGTTGTATATACTGAATTGCATTAAACTTCAAAGCAGCCCAAATACATCTAAAAGTGTTGTTATGGAAATTGTTTAAGAAAACACCTGTCCAACATCTACATTGGTTTATGCGATGTTAAATTAGTGTAATTTCCACGGACTTTGGAATACATTTTATAGTGGAGATTTTTTTCTTTGGAGCCAATATATATATTGTCATTAATGTTATTGGAGAAAATGTACTAATACATTGATTTCATTGTTCTAGCACTTGGATATGTCTGTTTATTAAGTACTTCATTTCAATGACCAATCCATTTTATTCTTCATACTGGGTAATGTATTTCCGATGCGAAATCTGTCCGGAATTGCAATGCAAATACGTGCCACACTTTGTGACACGTATTTGCAATGTAATTCAGGACGGATTTCACATCTGAAATACGTCTGAAATACATCACCAACTGAGCCTAAAATAATGAACAAGTAGCTTAGAATGGCTACCAATGGGAAATCCAGACGTATTTATGGTCGTAAATACGTCCAAATTTACCATTGGTAGCCATTCTAAGCTACTTGTTCCTTATTTTAGGCTGAGTTGGTGATGTATTTACGGACGTAAATACGTCTGTAAATACGTCCAGAACTAAGCCCTGGGAACATAGAAATCCTGCTTGGAGAACCACAGGTCCCAGCCAGACCTCTGCTGTGCTTGCTCTTGCTGTACATACAAAATAGAATAAAATGTGAAAGAAGAACAAATACATCTTCATTTGTTATTTAAAAAAAAATAGACTAAAATTAACATCTGTACAACATCTGCATTGGCTTATTTAATGTAAAATTAGTTAATTCTCTCCCTTTTTTAAAGACCTGTTCTAGCTATTATTTCTTTATTTGAAGGTTTTATTTTAAATGATCAACTTTTTCTATACATTGTAATGTATTTTATTCAACTTTGATTTTTCACTTCATTTATTCATTTGAAAGACAACTCTTTTTGCTCTTCACTAACATGTTTAATGATTTTTCGTTGATTTCCAGCCTGTCTCAAATCGTAATACATGTCAGGCGCATTCCTTCTGCGCCTAAGTTCCGAAATGCGCCTCACACACTGGCGAGGTGCAGTGAACTTTTCACCGAATGTATGAGCGCACCTCGGGTGCCGACATAAATGAGGCGCAGCTTTCATTTAAATCCCGTGAAAACGGTCGCTCCGACGCACCAATCTTCATACATGTCGCCCATAGTGCACAAATAACACAGTCATACAATATGCATGTATCATTGCAGTCAGGTGTCCAAATAAAACCACCCAATTTATTCCTAGGAAATAGAGCTGAAACCTATGCAGATGGCTTGCCGATGGTTCAGCCAAGTATAGGATGAAGTGGGCAAGCTCTGGATGCCCAGTAAATCATGGCAGTGTGTGTCTCCTCAGTCATAAGTGATACAGGACAGTCCTGTGTATTTTATTCTTGTAATATATTGCCAGTAAAGTTCCTAACACTTTGCGTAGCATAATATTGAGGCAACATGTTCTAAAAATTACAAAAAACTGTGAGGTATAAAGAGGTGAACTAGTGTTTATGAGATACATTAGGTAGGAGAACTTATACTCTATAAGAATTAGGCAGTAGTCACAGTAGGGAAAAGAATCAATCGAGAGACACACCTGGTTTTAGAGCATTTCGGCCAAATTTGTAAAAATAATTTGGATTCAGGATATTCCTCACCTGAATCCCAGGTTTATAAAGAAAATATTCTGCATGTGTTTTACTGCCTTTAGGAAGCATCTGCAGCAGCCAAATGCCTTCCAATTACATAGGTACACTACTACACATCTGGGGCACTCTCAGGGTTGGTCCAACCATAACCCTAACTTCAGGGTTGAAGATTGGGTAATGGTTGGTCCAACCCTAATCCTAACCCTAGGGTTCTCCGGGTGATACCCCAGATGTTACCTAGGGCTAGGGTTGGACTTGCCTTAGGGTGAAAGTTGGAGTTAGGCTTAGTGTTAATGTCAATCATTTGGTGCTAAAATCGGACTTAGATTTAATCAGACCAAATCACAGAAATTCAGGTTGAACTTGAAGCTTAACACTATTTATTATATTTATAGCAAAAATCTTTGAAAGGTTGGAAAATAAGGTAAAATGGAAAATGGGACCTTCAAAAGAAAAGAAAGGCATTAGAGAACTTTTATATTTAAGAGATTGATGCGACTTTGAGAATAGCACAGATGAGGTTCTCATTACCAGAATGAAGGTTTTGCTAAAATATAAACTATTAGGGCTTGTCCCCATGACAAGGGTTTTCAGTTGGATTTACAGATGTTTTTCGGATTTGAACACCCTCTGTACAGCGACTGTCAACCTTTTATATTGATCTACATAGAGAATCCCTGCAGTAGTTCACACCGCATGGATTTTCCACCAGACGGTTTTTGACACCGCCGGCGTTCCTACAAAACTTAGAACCTGTTCATTCTTCCACCCGGTTTTCAGGCAGAACATGAACTTGTAGGTGTGAAGGGGGACGAATTGAATCCGCAAACATGCCCCTTTACATGCCAAAAAAGACAAAATGCTGGTCAGTAAATCATTCTGGTGTTTTGTCTTTGCCGTGTGAAAACACCCTTAATCTTTCCTTTCTTTGTAGATCATAATATGGACGCATATTAAAAGAATGAACCCACGCCTATGTGTCAATATCTAGCGACAGCAAAACAGATGCTGAAACATGTTTGTCAGTGGTAAGTACAGTAGATAACAATTTGGTTGCCTTAAAATGTTGGGGTAATTAAATTATTTACCTGTATATTTATACCTGTATCTGACATAGCATTCAATAGAAATGTTAATGTGGGTATCCCCTTATAATTTGCATTACAGATTCCTGGGGCAAAATTCTTTTTGAAAGTATAGTATTAAAGGAGAAAAAAGTCCTTCATTCCCAAAGATAAACAAGAGGGACACTTGAAGTTAATGCATCCTGATGATTCACCAGTCACCTGGGAGATCCCAGGGTGAAACAATGACCAGAAGATAGAAGATACATGACATTGCTAGGCAACCTTTGACCACAGAATATGATTTCTATGGCTCTTTGTGGTGCTACAGAGTGCCATTAAAGGGGTTTTATCGTTCCAAAGATCATGTCTCAGATTATGGGGACAGTAAAAATAAGCACTTTTGTAATTGGGTTGCATTACCTCTGTCACTTGGTTTAGCAGATATAAGCATCTCTGTAAAACTGTCTTCTATTTCTGCTGTTGCTGGTCAGAATGCCCCCTGGTCGATTCTCACACCCTAGACACGCCCCCTGCACTGTGATTGGCTGGCTGACATTTCATTCAGCCTGTTGGGATACGCTCTTAGACAGGAAACGCCCTGGCCACGCCCCCTGCGCTGTGATTGGCTGCACACTCTGTGTTTACTCCCCTCTGAGCTGTTAAAATCGATAGTGAAACCAAGTCTGCTGGCTCTATGTACATCTCCCAGCTTTAGGGTCAATGTTCTGGGCAATTACTGCCTGTTTAAGGGGCTTTTGCCAAGAGGTTGATTAACCTCCTCACAGATCCAGTCCTTAAGCTGCTACTTGGAAAAGAAGGCGTTCTGTTCCTCAGATCGAATGCAAGCCCTGCCTCCTTATGACATCATCACCTGTGGTGTATAACATAAGGATTCAACACTGCACCTGTATAAGTTGTTTATGTAGTGCAGTGCTTAGGTGATTAACCTTGCAAGACAGAGGTTGGGAGTTCAAGCCCCATCAGTATTTTTTTTTTTCTTTAAAATTTGTACGCATATGTAAAGATATGAAAATATATGTGTAGACATCTATAATTTTATTCATATACACACACAAAGCTCCCCTATATAGTGTCCTATCCTTGCAGTCACACCAAGCACTTCCAACATATGTGACACAATGCATATATTCTGGGGGATGAGACATGATATAGGGGAGCTATGTATGTGTATATATATCATTATAGAGATTGACATATATATTTTAGGTCTCTCTACATATGTGTAGAATTTAGGGGGAAAAAAATATATATACCCTGTGAGGGACTAGAACTCCAAACCCTTTCGTTGTAAAATGAATACTCTATCACTGCGCACTGCTCTGCACCACCAGCCCAAGTTAGTTACAAGCTGAGCAGGACCTTCTCTCAAAGCTGATTTGCTTCTCCCCCCATTGTTTTCACTCACTCACATGTCACTGACAGGATATTTACTTGAAGCTGACATTTGTAGTTGAGTAAAGATCTCTGCCTGTTGTCAGTACAATTTGGATGAACCACTAGAAGTAACAGCTGCTGGCTTTCAGTTGTGTGTAAACTAAGACATATGACAGGTGCTTGCTGGAGTTTTAAGCCTCAAGGCTGCAGACATAAGCAGGCAGGAGGCTACAGAGCTGTTATATCCAGACAACCTTCTGCATCCCCTGCTTTAAACAAAATGATGATGTCACAGTTCTTCAGTAATTTATCAGTTATTTTAAAAGACAGACAGGTAGGTAGGTAAATAGATAAATTGAGAGATTAGATAGAGATTAGATAGATAGATACCTGTAGATAGATAGATAGATACCTGATAGATAGATAGATAGATAGATAGATAGATAGATAGATAGATAGATAGATAGATAGATAGATAGATAGATAATAGATAGATATATAGACAAATAGATAGATAGATGGATTGATAGAGATCAGATAGGGATGAGATAGATTCGTTAAAGATAGCTAGATAGATTAAAGATAGATAGATAGATAGATAGATAGATAGATAAGATAAATATACTGTAGATAGATAAATTAAGTAGAAATAGAGAAATAGATAGATATATTGTAATATATGCAATAAATATTATTCAACTTTTTGTACGCATACATTTTTTGTTTTAGCCTTTTATTCATCTAAACTCTAAACAACCCATCATGAACTAATATGTCTCAATGGCACAAATATCTCTACCATCCTAATAGTTTGTTACAATATATCAGAGTAGGAAACGTATCAGTCTAAAGTCTCATACTGTTTAGTTTACACTGATCTAGATTGGGTACAGTAGAGATTCACAGTACATAAGAACCTGTGAAAAAATTGCAGCATGTTCTTTCTAATGCCATATTAAAGAGGAATTCTGAAAATAATATAGCACCAAAAAAGCCACACACAGAAAGCCTACAGCTCTAATAATCTTGTTAATAAAGTTAGCTGTTAGCAAAAAAACACAACACAAGTGTATCTAGGTTGTTATCTATGAAGTTATCTGTAAAACAAAGCAGAAAGATGAGACAGAAGAATGAGTGCCGTCTTTTCTGCAGACACTGACAGACATGGCAAGATGTTGCTGGAGGTAGTAGTACTGGAGAAGTTCTGCGCCTCAATAACCTACTGTTACCTGGATACCAGGGTCACATGACCTGTGTGATGGTCACATGATAAGATGCTGCTGGAGGTAGTAATACTGGAGAAGTTCTGCTCCTCCATACACTACTATTATCTGGATACCAGTGGTCATATCACCTGTGTGATGGTCACATGATACGACGCTGCTGGAGGTAGTAACACTAGAGAAGTTCTGCTCCTCCATACACTACTGTAACCTGGATACCAGGGTCACATGACCTGTGTGTTGGTCACATGATAAGACGCTGCTGGAGGTAGTAATACTGGCGAAGTTCTCCTCAATAATCTACTGTTACTTGTATACCAGGGTCACATGACCTGTGTGGTGGTCACATGATAAGATGCTACTGGAGGTGGTAATACTGGAGAAGTTCTGCTCCTCAATAATCTACTGTTACCTGGATACCAGGGGTCACATGACCTATGTGGTGGTCACATGATAAGATGCTGCTGGAGGTAGTAATATTGGAGAAGGTCTGCTCCTCCATACACTACTATTATCTGGATACCAGTGGTCATATCACCTGTGTGGTGGTCACATAATAAGGCGCTGCTGGAGGTAGTAATACTGGAGAAGTTCTGCTCCTCCATACACTACTGTTACCTGGATACCAGGGTCACATGACCTGTGTGTTGGTCACATGACTAACACCATGTTTAGTCTCTACAGTTTCTCCATAGGAGCCATTAGTGTGGACTGGAATGTGAGCTGCACCATTTTTTTTTCTAGATAGGCGCTACTGCATTGGTACAAAAGAGGTGCAATAGCTAAACATTTAATACATGTACAGTGGGTTGAAAAAAATATTCACACCCCGTGAACTTTTCCTTATTTTTAAATGTTGCTGCTGCAAACCTAAGGCTTGGTTCAAATATGCGTTGGAGGTTTTTATTTGAAGCCTCCGTCACATCAGGTAATGATGTTCCATAAGGTAATGAGAAAGCTGCACTATTTTATCCTTTTAAGCAACACCACGGTGGAAACCCGACAGACCCATTGTAATCAACAGTGTCCGTCAGAAAAAGTGGGTGTCTGTTGTGAAACTGATACTTGGGACCCTCCAATGCAGATGTGAACCAAGTCTACATGTGTTTTATTGATATTTTAGGTGAAAGAGCACACAAAGCAGCAAAATATGTGTTTTCTAAATTTTTGCAAATTAAAAAAGTGTGGTGTGCATATGTATTGAGCCCCCTGTACCCCTAAATGAAATCCAATGTGACCAATTTGCTTTAGAAGTCACCTAATAGTCGCCTAATTAGTAAATAGAGTACAGTTGTTTTGTGAAGGCCTCGGAGGTTTGTTATAGAATATTAATGAACAAACAGCATCATGAAAACCAAGGAACACAGAGTTCAGTTTTAACCTCTTACCGCATCTGGACATATTGGTACATCCTGATGGCAGTAAGGGGCTTTGTAGCAGGACCACACCACGATCCCGCTACATAGGCGGCGGGTGCCGGCTACTTATTGCAGCTGACACCTGCCAGTACCAGTGGAGACTGGCGCCTGCTCCATTCTGCTCTGTTTAACCCCATAGACGACACGTTCATATTCGGCGCACCGTTCCTCATTGTGATTGGGACCTCCACAGCAAGATCACGTGGTCCTGATCGGTTTACATGGCAGCTGCAAGCCTGGTGAAATCCTCAGCTCAGGTGGGAGAAACTGGTCTTTATAGAAAAGTGGCAAGAAGAAAGCCATTTTTAAAATCAAGCTATAAGAAGGCCGGTTTGAAAAAGCTATGTAGAGCACACAGCGAGTATGTGGAAGAAAGGGTTCTGGTGAGATGAGACCAAAATGGAACTTTTTGACCAAAATGTCAAACGTTATGTGTGGAGGACAGCCAACACAGCACATAACCCTGAACACACCATCCCCACCGTGAAGCATGGTGGGAGCAGCATCATGCTGAGGGAAGGCTTTGCTTCAGCACAGACTGGGAAGCTGTTTGGAGTTGCTGGGAAGATGGATGGAGCTATAGACTGCAAAAGACTTGAGAGTGGGGCTTAGGCTCACCCTCCAGCAGGACATAAACCATAAACATACAGCCAAAGCTACAATGGAATGGTTTAAATCAAAACATATCCATGTGTTAAAATCATCCACTCAGAGTCCACACCTAAATCTCACTGAGAATTTGTGGTAGGACTTGACAATTTTTGTTCACAAATGTTCACCAACCAATGTGACTGAACTAGAGCTTGCGAAAGTATTTGCCCCCCTTGAACTTGTCAACCTTTTGCCACATTTCAGGCTTCAAACATAAAGATATAAAATTTTAAGTGTTTTGTGAAAAATCAGCAACAAGTGGGATACAATTTTGAAGTGGAATGAAATTTATTGGATATTTTAAACTGTTGTACAAAATAAAAAAATAAAAAGTGGGTAGTGTTGAGCGATTTTTATCGACAAAGTTGAAATCGGCAAGGTTTTTATGGTGATCGAAATTTCCAGATCATGCGATAATTAAGGTTAAAATCTGAGCATCATCTATTAAGATCGCGCCTTTTTCGGCGCTTCCTGTAATTTTGGCGGCCAGCAAATCAGATTACAGAATAGAGCAGGTTGAGATGTGTGTGCGACGTCATGACTGGGATGTGTATGGTTGCGATTGACTGGAAAAATCACATGACCTCGTTTTACATAGAACAGCGTTTCCTGTTTCAGCCTCAGTGTCTCTCAGCGTCTCATAGGGATAGGACCTGCGCTCTGCCTGTGGCCAAACAGCTCAGCGAAATTAGTCTATTTCTGCACAGAGAAACCTCTACTATTAGCTGTGATCCTTCCAATTTAGTTATATTAGAGATTTGAAGATTTTATGTAGTTAGCTAGAGAATTTTAAAGCAGCATCTACCGCTGTAAATTCACGGCGGGGGGAGCAGGGGGGGGCCCCGCGGGTGAACACAGACAAGCTCTATCTATAAAGAACACTGGATAAAGTTCACCAAGACTTAGTGTAGACATTGTAGTGGAATATCTTTATTATTAACAGTTTGCTATTGAAATATTTCCTGGATATTGGGCAGCCTGAACTTATATTGGATACACATCATTTCTAGTAACTGCAGGTCTCTTTGTTAGGTGCAAAACTCCACTTTTATTATCAGTATACATTTCAGATATGTGTTCATTTTAATTTTACCCATTACACCTGTGACTGTTGATATATCCACCTTGCAGTTAAATTACAATCCAGCAATCTTGTAGTCAGCACAGGTTGTTTGTTGCCAAAAATACCGTGTATCATACAAAAACATAACAGTTACGTGTTTTTTGACTTTTGCGCACCCAGCATTGTTCATTGACGCAGCATCCACGTAAATCTTAAAACAGCAATTCTATATTCACCACAGGTGAATTGAAAGGTGCAAAAAATACCGTTTATTATACCAAAACATAACAGTTACGTGTTTTTTGACTTTTGCACACCCAGCATTGTTCATTGATGCAGCATCCACGTAAATCTTAAAACAGCAATTCTATATTCACCACAGGTGAATTGAAAGGTGCAAAAAATACCGTGTATTATACGAAAACATAACAGATACGACATAACAGACTCCTTTTCCCGGCACTTTTTATTGGGGGTCAGACAGGTTTAATGGTCATAATGCGGTCCAGGACAGGTATAGTCAATGTCCAGTGAAACTAAAATGGTGGTTGAAAGACTCCTTTTTGCGGCACTTTTTAAATCTGGGGGTCATGCAGGTTTGGGGCTCATTCTGCGTTCCAGGACAGGGATATTCAATGTCCAGTTCAAGTAACATGATGGTTCAAATCATACTGCCTTCTGGCACTTTTTAATTTGTGGGTGATGCAGGTTTAAGGGTCAGGCTGTGGTACAAGACAGGGATAGTGAATGGTCTGTGACTTTTTTTCTGTGACTTTTATAACCTAAGTGTGTTGCCTAAGATGTAGCACGTATCCATTTGACTGTTGTGGATGTTAATTTCAGCTTCTCCAGCCTTGTTTGGGTGTAATAATGAAGGTGTTGTTGCTCTCCCATAGACTTTAATGGTAATCGCTCATAATCGATGCTCACTATCGAAAAACCTTATCGATAGCGGCCGACTATCGACTATCGCTCGATCTCGATAGCCAACGCAATCGCTCAACACTAAAAGTGGGGCGCGCAAAATTATTCGGCCCCCTTAAGTTAATACTTCGTAGCACCACCTTTTGCTGCGATTACAGCTGCAAGTCGCTTGGGGTTTGTCTCTATCAGTTTTGCACATCGAGAGCCTGAAATTCTTGCCCATTCTTCCTTGGCGCACAGCTGGAGCTCAGTGAGGTTGGATGGAGAGCGTTTGTGAACAGCTGGAGCTCAGTGAGGTTGGATGGAGAGCGTTTGTGAACAGCAGTTTTCAGCTCTTTCCACAGATTCTGCATTGGATTCAGGTCTGGACTGTGACTTTGCCATTCTAACACCTGGAGGAGACGGTTATTTGTGAACCTTTCATTGTAGATTTTGCTTTATGTTTGGGGTCATTGTCTTGTTGGAAGATAAATTTCCGTCCCAGTCTCAGGTCTTTTGCAGACTCCAACAGGTTTTCTTCCAGAATGGTCCTGTATTTGGCTCCATCCATCTTCCCATCAATTTTAACCATCTTGCCTGTCCCTGCTGAAGAAAAGCCCAAACCATGATGCTGCCACCACCATGTGTGACACTGTGGATGGAGTGTTCAGGGGGAGGAGCTGTGTTGCTTTTACACCAAACATATCGTTTTGCATTGTGGTCAAAAAGTTGGATTTTGGTTTCATCTGAGCAGAGCCCCTTCTTCCACATGTTTGGTGTCTCCCAGGTGGCTTGTGGCAAACTTTCAACGAGACTTTTTATGGTCATCTTTGAGAAATGACTTTCTTCTTGCCTCTTCCATAAAGGCCAGAGTTGTGCAGTGTATGACTGATTGTTGTCCTATGGACAGACTCTCCCACCTCAGCTGTAGATCTGTGCAGTTCATCCAGAGTGATCATGGGCCTCTTGGCTGGATCTCTGATCAGTCTTCTCCTTGTTTGAGATGAAAGTTTAGAGGGTCGGCCTGGTCTTGGTAGATTTGCAGTGGTCTGATACTTCTTCCATTTCAATATGATCGCTTGCACAGTGCTCCTTGGAATATTTAAAATTTGGGAAATCTTTTTGTATCCAAATCCGGCTTTAAACTTCTCCACAACAGTATCACAGACCTGCCTGGTGTGTTCCTTGGTCGTCGTGATGCTCTCTGCGCTTTTAATAGAACCCTGAGACTATCACAGAGCAGGTGCATTTATACGGAGACTTGATTACACACAGGTGGATTATATTTATCATCATCAGTCATTTAGGACAACATTGGATCATTCAGAGATCCTCACTGAACTTCTGGAGTGAGTTTGCTGCACTGAAAGTAAAGGGGCCGAATAATTTTGCACGCCCCACTTTTCAGTTTTTTATTTTTTACAAAAGTTTAAAACATCCATTACATTTCTTCCCACTTCACAATTGTGCCCCACTTGTTGCTGGTTCGTCACAAAAAAATGTTAAATTTTATATCTTTATGTTTGAAGCCTGAAATGTGGCAAAAGTTTGAAAAGTTCAAGGTGGCCGAATACTTTCGCAAGGCACTATATTTTACAAAGAAGAATGGGTAAAAATTACAGCCTCTAGATGTGCAAAGCTGGTAGAAACATCCCCCAAGAGATTTCAGCTGTCAATGCAGCTAAAGGTGGTCCTACAAAGTATTGACTCAGGGGGCTGGATACATATGCATGCCACCCTTTTGCCACACAGTTTTTTAATTTACTTTAAAAAATTTAATTAACAATTTAATTAATTTACAAAAGTTTGGAAAAGCACTAATCATTTTCTTTATACTTCACAAATACTTGCTAATTTGTATTGCTCCATCACATACAATATCAATAAAATACATTTAAGTTTGTGGCTGTAATGTTTAAAAATGCAAAAAAGATCAAGGGGTATGAATACTTTTCAACTCACTGTACATATAGAAAAGTGTTAAATTTTCTATTACATCTAAAATACATATATGCATTATATACAATATAAACTGGACTATCCCTTTAAAAGGTTGTTCCCATCTCTCACTTTGATGGCAATTTAATAGGATATGTCATCAATGTGTCATAGGTGCTAGTCTCACATCTGGGACCTGTACCTGTCTCAGGAACAGGCACCCAAAAGTCTCGGTTGAGAACAGGGAGTTAGTCATGCTTCCACACAACTCTCTAATCTGTCCTATGGGAGTTCTGAGCACAGCAGAGAGGCTTGTTCGGCTGTACTTATAACTTCCACAGAACAGAATGGAAATTTGTGTGCAAGTGCTAACATTCTGTACCAAGACCTTCGGGAGTCTGTTCCTGATATAGGTTTGGGTTCTAGAGGTAGAATCCTCATCTATCACATATCGATATACCATCAAAGTGCGAGATGAGAACACGCCTTTATGCTTTCTTTACATAAAAATGAAGATTCCCCCCCCCTTAAACTTAGTTATATGTAAAAAGATTCAGGGGAACCGGAGAGTAGTGGTCTTGAAAGTCCTTGGCAGAATGCAAGGTTTACATTACCTGTGTGCCATATATAATAACAGTATTATATCTAATGTTGACGTGGGATCCTCCAAAATGGGGATTTATTCACATTTCTAAATATATGTCATCAAAAAAAGTGAAGCCTAAGAGAGCTACAGCCTGACTTACATGCCCTGAGTTTCCTGACAGTTTACATTAGACACGACCAGGAGCTTACAGGAGCTAATCTGGCTGCGCTTGCGTTGTTTGCACTTCTTATCTGATGGCAGGGAACATGAACGAGCTTTGTAGGGACTGGGGAGAAAGATCCTGTGTCTTTTGTATAGAGAATCCACTGGTTGTAATGTAATTATCTGAGTAAACATGCAGACGCTCCCTGCTCAGACTCCTCCCTCTCCCCCTGCAGCCATTAGTGAATGAATGACAGAATGCTGCCTGATAAGCTTATCTTCTCTCCTGAGTAAATAAGAGGGAGAAATAAAATGCATATAACTTCTGCACAATACCGTTCTCCTCTGTGGATTAGCAAAACAATGAGAGGAAATCACTTCTTGGCAACACCCCTTTAAGGGTGGGGTTCCTCTGGGTTCCTCCAACACCAGTGCCTGGGATGAAGCAAAGATTACTTGGCAGAGATAACTTGCTGCAGAAAAATATCTCAGAGGCTTTTGAAAAGCATTGAAAGGTTGAGATAATGTTCTGTACCATAGGTATGATAATACATTAGGTTTTGTTTGTTACATCCGTACCTCTGCACCACCTATGTTTCAATTCCAAAATCTGCCAAGAGGTTACTGTAGTGTTAGTCCATGCCACACCCTGCAAGACTGACAACACTTGACCTGGTTGATATCGGCAGACTGTTGTACTAGTGGTTTATAAATAATGAATGCCACAGGACAATTCGTTCTCAAATGAAAGGGCTTCCATTGGCGCCAGAAATCTTGTGGTTTCTCTATATCCTGAGAATAACAATATGTCCATAAAGCTTAATGTGTTTTTCAGTCACCTTTATACTATTTATAAAGGCTTTATAGCAAGGTATATGATATAATTACACATGTTTTAGCATGAACATAAACAACAATCTCTCCTTTTCTCAGTGCTGCTTCTGTGTTCAATGCCTTTTAAATTAATATATTACTGCTTTGTTGCTTTTAATGGGATATATTTGTGCTGGCTTGCAACCACAACTTCACTCAATTGAAGAGGAATTCACTAACACATTGAACTGATAAATATAACATTGTGATGTATAGAGATAACAATGTGATATAGTATCATATTCACATGATAACGGTGCAGTTTTTAGCTTCAGTATTGATTTGTTCCTATAGAGCGAGTAACAGTACCCCCAAAAAACTATGAAATATAGGGCACAAGAAAATTCTTTCAGTGCCACTTTCATAAATTTCCTGTGCTTTCAGCATCAAATCATATAAACCTATAACTCACAGATCTCAGCTCCTCTCCTCTACCATATAACCCTATATATCACAGAGCTCTGCTTCTCTCCTCTTTCATATAACCGTATATATCACAGAGCTCAGCTCCCCTCCTCTACCATATAACCCTATATATCACAGAGCTCTGCTTCTCTCCTCTATCTTATAACCGTATATATCACAGAGCTCAGCTTCTCTCCTCTATCATATAACCCTATATATCACAGAGCTCAGCTTCTCTCCTCTATCATATAACCCTATATATCACAGAGCTCAGCTTCTCTCCTCTAACATATAACCCTATATATCACAGAGCTCAGATTCTCTCCTCTATCATATAACATTATCTATCAAAGAGCTCAGCTTCTCTCCTCTATCATATAACCCATATATCACAGAGCTCAGCTTCTCTCCTCTATCATATAACCCTATATATCACAGAGCTCAGATTCTCTCCTCTATCATTAGTGTTGAGCGATTATTATCGACAAAGTTGAAACTGGCACAGTTTTTATGGTGATCGAAATTTTTAGATCATGCGATAATTAAGGCTAAAATCTGTGCATCATCTATTAAGATCGCGCCATTTTCGGCGCTTCCTGTAATTTTGGCGGCCAGCAAATCAGATTACAGAATAGAGCAGGGTGAGATGTGTGTGCGACGTCATGACTGGGATGTGTATGGTTGCGATTGGCTGGAAAAATCACATGACCTCGTTTTACATAGAACAGCCCTTCCTGTTCAGCCTCAGTGTCTCTCAGCGTCTCAGAGCAGAAGGACGTGCGCTCTGCTTGTGTCCAAACAGCTCAGCGAAATTATTATATTTCTTCACAGAGAAACCTCTACTATTAGCTGTGATCCTTACAATTTAGTTAGATTAGAGATTGGAAGATTTTATATAGTTAGGTAGAGAATTTTAAAGGAGCATCTACCGCTGTAAAGTCACGGGGGGGAGCGGAGGGGGGGGCCCCCGCGGGCGAACACAGACAAGCTCTATAAAGAATACTGGATAAAGTTCACCAAGACTTAGTGTAGACATTGCAATAGCTTTATTATTAACAGTTTTCTATTGAAATATTTCCTGGATATTGGGCAGCCTGAACTTATAGGATACACATCTTTTCTAGTAACTGCAGGTCTCTTTGTTAGGTGCAAAACTCCACTTTTATTATCAGTATACATTTCAGATAGGTGTTCATTTTCAATTTTGCCCATTCCACCTTTGTTGATATATCCACCTTGTACTTAAATTAGAATCCAGCAAGTCAGCACAGGTTGATAGGTGCCAAAAATACCTTGTAATATCCGAATAAATTTCAGATACGTGTTTTTTGACTTTGGCGCACTACAGCTTTGTTCATTGAGGCACCTTGCACTTAAATGTGAATACTGCAATTTTGTAGTCACCACAGGTGAATTGATAGGTGCCAAAAAATACCTTTTATTATCCGAATACATTTCAGATACGTGTTTTTTGACTTTGGCGCACTACAGCTTTGTTCATTGAGGCACCTTGCACTTAAATGTGAATACTGCAATTTTTTAGTCACCACAGGTGAATTGATAGGTGCCAAAAAATACCTTTTATTATCCGAATACATTTCAGATACGTGTTTTTTCACTTTGGCGCAGGCCAGCTTTGTTGATAGATCTACTTTGCAGTTAAATTTGAATACAGCAATTTTGTAGTCACCACAGGTGAATTGATAGGTGCCAAAAATACCTTGTATTATCCGAATACATTACAGATACGTGTTTTTTTGCACTTTTGCCCAGTCCAGATTTGTTGATAGAGCCACCTTGCAGTTAAATTTGAATCCAGCAATTGTGTAGTTACCACTGGTGAATTGATAGGTGCCAAAAAATACCTTTTATTATCCGAATACATTACAGATACGTGTTTTTTTACTTTGGCGCACTACAGCTTTGTTCATTGACGCAGCTTGCACGTAAATCTGAAAACAACAATTTTATAGTCACCACAGGTGAATTGAAAGGTGCAAAAAATACCGTGTATTATACGAAAACATAACAGATACGTGTTTTTTGACTTTGGCGCACTACAGCTTTGTTCATTGACGCAGCTTGCACGTAAATCTGAAAACAGCAATTTTATAGTCACCACAGGTGAATTGAAAGGTGCAAAAAATACAGTGTATTATACGAAAACATAACAGATACGTGTTTTTTGCACTTTTGCCCAGTCCAGATTTGTTGATAGAGACACCTTGCAGTTAAATTTGAATCCAGCAATTTTGTTTTGATTAGAGGGATTTGAGAATAGCTGTGATTTGCCGTCTTTTAATAAGAGACTTTCCAAAACTATTCCATACCTTCTCAAATTTTTATATTTCTGAACATGGAGCGAAATGCAGGTGGTAAGCGAGCAAAGAGGGGGGTAGCACATGGAGGTAGAGGTACGAGAGAAGGTGCTCCTTCCAGTGCTGGCGACAACACGCATGCCAGCGGATCGTCAGTTGCAGGACCGTCAGGCCTGTCATCACTGGGTCAGGGCCCTGTGAATCTCAGTAACGAACAGCGTCGCCAATCTGTCCTTCAGTGGTTAATGCAACCTGCATCCAGCAGTCTTACCTCCTCGTCCTCCCAGTCACGGCCACAAATGTCGTCATCATCATCGTCATGTGGGTCATGCGGTTTTGGGGTCATGATGCAGTCCAGGACAGGGATAGTCAATGTCCAGTTCAACTAAAATGGTGGTTCAAAGACTCCTTTTTCTGGCACTTTTTAATCTTTGGGTCAGACAGGTTTAAGCGTCATGCTTTGGCCCAGGACAGGTATAGTCAATGTCCAGTGAAACTAAAATGGTGGTTGAAAGACTCCTTTTTCCGGCACTTTTTAATCTGTGGGTCAGACAGGTTTAAGGGTCATGCTGCGGTCCAGGACAGGGTTTGTCAATGTCCAGTTCAACTAAAATGGTGGTTGAAAGACTCCTTTTTCTGGCACTTTTTAATCTGGGGGTCAGACAGGTTTAATGGTCATACTGCGGTCCAGGACAGTTCTAGTCAATGTCCAGTTCAACTAAAATGGTGGTTGAAAGACTCCTTTTTCCGGCACTTTTTAATCTGTGGGTCAGACAGGTTTAAGGGTCATGCTGCGGTCCAGGACAGGGTTTGTCAATGTCCAGTTCAACTAAAATGGTGGTTCAAAGACTACTTTCTTCCGGCACTTTTTAATCTGTGGGTCATGCAGGTTTTTAGGGTCATGCTGCGTTCCAGGACAGGGATATTCAATGTACAGTTCAAGTAAAATGATGGTTCAAATAATACTGCCTTCTGGCACTTTTTAATTTGTGGGTGATGCAGGTTTAAGGGTCATGCTGTGGTACAAGACAGGGATAGTGAATGGTGTGTGACTTTTTTTCTGTGGCTTTTATAGCCTAAGTGTTGTGCCTAAGATGTAGCAGGTATCCATTTGACTGTTGTGGCTGTTAATTCCAGCTTTTCCAGCCCTGTTTGGGTGTAAGAATGAAGGTGTTGTTGCTCTCCCATAGACTTTAATGGTCATCGGAGATGATCGACTATCGACTATCGAAAAACCTTATCGATGGTGGCCGACTATCGACTATCGCCCGATGTCAATAGCCAACGTAATCGCTCAACACTATCTATCATATAACTCTATATATCACAGAGCTCAGCTTCTCTTCTCTATCATATAACCCTATATATCACAGAGCTCAGCCTCTCTCCTCTATCATATAACCCTATATATCACAGAGCTCAGGTTCTCTCCTCTATCATATAACCCTATATATCACAGAGCTCAGCTTCTCTCTTATATCATATAACCCTATATATCACAGAGCTCAGGTTCTCTCGTCAAGCATATAACCCTGTGTATAACAGAGCTCAGCGTCTCTGTTCTCTCGAATAATCCGATATAGCACAGTGCTCACATTCTTTTCTCTATCATATAACCCTATATTACAGAGCTCTGTCTCTCTACTCTATCATATAACCCTATATATCACAGAGCTCAGCTTCTCTCCTCTATCATATAACCCTATATATCACAGAGCTCAGCTACTCTCCTCTATCATATATCCCTATATATCACAGAGTTCAGCTTCTCTCCTCTACCATATAACCCTATATATCACAGAGCTGAGCTTCACATGGTATGGATGTAGCAGAGTTTAACTTGACTATAACATCACGGCTTTATTCATACCTCCCAACTTTTAGAGAGAGCAAAGAGGGACACTTCAGGCCATGTCTCTAACCTCACCCAAATAAATGACATTACACCAGGACATGCCTCTAACCACACCCAAACAAATGACATCCCAGTAGGACATACCTCTAACCACATCTCACCTAAAAAGAATCATGCCTCCTCCAACAGACCAGCGCCGACACAACAGCAGCGTTACTGGGGTCTATAAAGATGTATTTATATAAAGTAATGTATTCTATGTACATAAACCCATACAAATCGCTGTGAGACAATATTCTATGGATGATACCACTATATAATGGTCATACAGTGACCACATAATACCGCTATACAGGGGGTAAATATCACCATATTGTTACTGACAAAACCAAGACTAATAATGATACCACTATACAAAGCTCAAATAATATAACCACATTATGACCCATATCACCACCACACACTAAATAATACCACTATACCATGACCACATATAACCACAGTAACTGAATAATACCACAATACCATGACCTCATATCACCACCACATAGTGACTGAATAATACCTCAACATCATGACCACATATCACCAGCACATAGTGACTAAATAATACTGCAACACCATGACCTCATATCACCCCCACATAGTGACTGAATACCTCCACACTATTACCACATATCACAACCACATCATAGTGACTCAATAATACCTCAACACCATGACCACATATCACTACCACATAGTGACTGAATAATACCTTTACACCATGTCCACATATTACCACCACATAGTGAATGAATAATACCTCCACACCATGACCTCATATCACCACCATATAGTCACTGAATAATACCTCCACACCATGACCAATACAACAATATGGAAAATGGAAATAATGAAGACTTAACTTTTAATGAATAAATCCACATTTAAAATAAATGGAGCTACCTTTAGTCCAAAGACTCCATGGTGGCTTTAAGAAACAAGACCACGGAGAGCACAAGTATCAATAATATTGGTATCCTTGTTCCATATACATGCAGTGTAATACAAAAATACAGGGGACAGCTGACCCTATAACACCCTTCAACATTAAGCCCTACAAAATCCTATAGCATAACCTCAGGGAACCCGTCCCAAAACCAACCTCCCCGACTGGAACCTTTCCATAAAAATCTGAACACTGTTACACCCTAAGAAGGTTAATGAACTGGTCAACACATGACTATTAAATTATACCATAAAAATACAACTTAAAGACAAGCCCTATTATGGCTATGTTGATAAAAAAGTAAAACAGTTATGGCTCTTGGAAGGTGGAAGGAAAAAAAATGAAACTAAGAAAGGAAAGGGTTGGCAACTTCCCTCTGTGAATTCTATAGAGGTTACAGAAACAACCTTGTCAACAAGTGATCCCCATTTTCCTAAACCTGGGACCCTCATGTTTTGCATATCTTGATTGATATTTCCCTTTGGGCAGAGTTCTTCTTTATATTCTGTGTGTGTTATATAACATCATTTACTTATTAATTACTGATAAACCCCAAAAATGAGTGAACCCAATATTGTCATCTCAGCCCTTATAACTATGGCCACATGATGCTCGTCACTTCCTGGGGCTGTCAGACACTTTATACTGGAGACAATTCCAGCCTCATCTCCATTATATCAGGTGAGATGATATAATATTATAGAAATTCATTGGAGACATAGACACAAGAATTTTAATGGTTTATTGTTCTCTAATATATCCTTTCAGCTAACTATCCATCATTCTGGCAATCTCTCTCTTCATCTATCAATCCATCCATCCATCCATCTGCTGCCTGTGATGTAATGGAATGATCTGGCTTTCAGCCCCGCCCAGTTATTATGACATCACAGCTGACAGCTCCTCTGCATACATTAGTTATTACCTGGTGATGTCACAGTATTACCTGAGTTCTAGCCCCGCCCAGTTCTTATGACATCACATACCTTATTTAAGGAGCCGCAGAGCTGAGAATTCTTTGAGGGTCTGCAGTTAGTGGTGGCAGGTGTCACGGACGCCCCTGCGACCACTGTCCCTGGTTGCAGGCGCGTCCGTGCCCCTGCTTCCAGCGGAGCCCCGTCCCGCACGTCGGGTTCGGGATCCGCTCGTGTCCCGCCCCCTGCCAGCGTATACTTACCCGGCCGTGCTCCTGCTCTGTCTGGCTCCGTCTCCCGGTGCGTAGCTCCGCCCCTAGGGGCGCGCATGCACCGGCAGTTTGAATTTAAAGGGGCAGTGTGCCGGTAATTGGCTCGTTGCCGGGCACTGCTCCTATTTAGTCCGGACCCTTCCTGCCGGCCCTCGCCGGATCCTTGTTGTATCTCCCATTGGTGAAAGCTCCCTTATAGTGTTCCTGTCTTGTCATACCGTGTACCGACCTCTTGCTTACGTCTCCCGTCTACGAACCTTGCCGCCTGCCCTGACCTCCTGCTTGTCTACCGTCACCGAACCAGAGCCGCCTCCTGTCCATCCACGACTACGAGCCTGCCTGCCGTTCCTGTACCTCGTTACACTTGGCCGCCACCACAGGCAAGTCCCGCCAGTGGTAGTGACCTGGTGGACACCCGCCGCAGCAAGACCATCCCGCTTTGCGGCGGGCTCTGGTGAATACCGGGTCCCACTTAGATTCCACTCCCTGGTGTGGGCTTACGCCATCGCCTGCGGTGGTCCTGTGGATCCACCTCCAGACCGTAACAGTAGGATCCGGCCATGGATCCCGCCAAGGTGCCGTTACCCAGCCTGGCGGATCTGACGACCGTTGTTGCCCGCCAATCACAGCAACTCGGTCAACAGGCACAGCAACTTACCCAGCTATCTACCATGTTGCAGCAACTCGTCACCGTCCAGCAGCAGCAGCCTTCGCCAGCTCCAGCGGTTGTTCCTGCCCCTACGGCTCCTGCGGTCCTGAGGGGTCCCAAGCTTCGCCTGTCGCTCCCATCTAAGTTCAACGGAGACCCGAAACACTGCAGGGGGTTCATTGCCCAATGCTCTATGCATGTGGAGCTAATGTCTGATCAGTTCCTGTCTGAACGTGCGAAGGTGGCGTTCGTGGTTAGCCTCCTCGCCGGGAAGGCCCTGGCATGGGCTACACCCCTATGGGACAGAAACGACCCAGTGACGGCGGATCTACAGTTGTTCCTCAGTGAGTTCCGCAACGTCTTCGAGGAACCAGCCCGTGCATCCTCCGCTGAGACAGCCCTCCTAAACTTACGCCAGGGGGACCTGTCTGTAGGAGACTACGCGGTACAATTCCGTACTCTGGCCTCTGAACTGTCATGGAACGAGGCCGCTCTGTGTGCTACTTTCAAGAAAGGGCTCTCAAGCCGAGTTAAGGACGTCTTGGCCGCTAGAGACCTCCCGTCTTCCCTCAGCGACTTGATCCGGTTAGCAACCCGCATTGACGTACGCTTCCTTGAACGGGAGGAGGAACTTCGGCAAGAGCGTCAGTCAGCCCAACCTTGCCGGTTTCTTCGCCTGGCACCGGTGTTCCAGAGGCCTCCTGCGCCACAGTCGCCAACATCCACGATTTTCTCCAAGTTAGACCTGAGAGGGGCCTACAACTTGGTCCGAATCCACAAGGGCGACGAATGGAAGACGGCCTTCAACACCAGGGATGGGCACTTTGAGTACCTGGTGATGCCCTCCGGACTGTGCAAACGCTCCCGCCGTCTTTCAGGACTAGTGAATGATGTCTTAGGGACCCCCTTTTCCCTCACCTGCGTGGGGTAAAACCTTTGATGTTACCCGGGGTTTTTCTCTCCTGCCCTGGGAAAACCCACCGCAGCCTGTTGTCAATTTACTGGGACTTCCCGGGAGAACCACCTTACCCCAAGCTAGGGAAGTGCCTTTTTCCCCATCAGACTACCTCCCATTTCGGGGGGTTTAAGTCTCTTAAACCAAAGGCCCTACGGATGGCCCCAAAGCAAAACTGTTTTTGTTTTTGTTGCAGTGGCCACGCCCAGTCGGGCAGCGGGCTATCCACCCGATTTTTTGGGGATTTCCCTGCAACTTCTATCCCCCAGTTCACCCCCCACTTCTATACGCGGGTGGCTCCGATAGGGGCCCCTAAACCAAGAAAAAATGCTAATCAACCCCCCCCCCCCGGGGTCGATGCCGAGGGGGGTTTCTCAAAACTCAAGTCCGCCTTCTCAAAAGGGCCCCTTTACCCTCGCACGTCCGGATTCCACGAAACCCTTCACAGGGAGGTGGATGCCTCATCGTAGGGAAGCCAAGCAGTTCTTCCCAAAAAAAGGGGCCCAGGGGTAAGACTGAACGTGCCCCTTCTTCTCCAAATTTTTCTCATCGGCCGGAGGAATTACACGTTTTTGGGGGGGACCGGGAAAGCTACTACCCAAAAAAATTGGGCCCTGGGGAGGGGCTTTTATCTGCGGGAGGGGGGCCCTTTTTTTCCCCATCCGTAATACTAAACCCAACAAAAACCCTTCCAATATCTGGGGACGGCTCGGGAAACTTAACCCACGCCGGGCTGGGTGGTCGCTCTTCTTCTCCGTTTTGATTTTCGGGATCCACTTAAAGGCCGGGCGAGAAAGGGAATTGAGAGCTGACGCCTTCCCCAAACCCTCCGACGTGGTGGGTGAAGTTTTTTCTCCTGAAAAATTTAATTCCTCCAGAACGTCTCATCTGGCAGCCCCGGGTTTTGGACCCCGGGAAAGGCCCTCCGGGAAGGATTTTATGGGGCGCCCTGCTCTTGGGCAGACGTATCTTAAAATTGGGGCATTGCTCATTGGTGGCTGGTCATCCCGGGGGCCCGAAGAACCTTCTCCCTGATTTTTCCCCCATTTCTTTTTGGGGGCCCGGGAGTTTGGAAAAGGGTGTTAAAAGGACTTTCGTTTCGTTTGGACCCCCTGGCCCCTGCAACAAGACCCCAAACGTCAAAAAACCCCCAGGCCTTTTTTTCACCCCATTTCCCCTTTCCCCACTAAACCCCTGGACCAAATTTGGATGGACTTCAAAAGACCTCCCCCCGTTTTCGGAAAACACCATTTTTTGGGTGATTACGGACGTTTTTCCCAAAAAGGGGCCCCTTTTTGGCCCTTTTCCCGGGGGTTGCCATTCCCTTTCCCGCCGGGGCTAAAACTTTCTTCCCCCCATGGTTTCTTTCTGCGGGGTCCCTCAGAAAATTGCCCTGGGCCCGGGGAGCCCAATTTGTCTCCAATTTTGGCGACCCTTGAAAACCAAAATTTCGGGTTTGAACTGGGACTTCTCTTCGGCCTACCATCCGCAGACGAAGGGCCCCGGGTTGGAAAAGGGGTCAACCAAGTCTTGGGATTTTAAAACCTTCCCCAATTGTCTCGAAACTTAAAAACCGTTTGGGGCCCAAATTTCTGCGTGGGCGGATTTCTCCCTCCCCAACCCATTTTGGTTGAGTCCGCGGGGTCCCCCCCCTTTCTACATCGTGTAGGGCCCTGCATCCCCCCCTCCCTCCTTCTGGAAACCCCACCGGGGTCCCGGGGGTGGACGCACTGGCCCAAGTTTGGAAGGGTTATCTGGCCCCAGACCCCCAGTCGCGCTCGGGCGCTTCCGGCGCATAAGACTCAAGGGGGGACAGAAGAAAAATTTCCCCCCCCAGTCTTCTCCCAAAGGTGAAAGGTGTTTCCCCGTCTCGTTAAAATCCCCCTTTAAAGGGATGCCTTCTCACAAACTGGGCCCCCTTTCCGGGGTCCCATTGAGGTCACCCAGCCGCATAAACCCCGGTCTAATTCCCGGCTCCCCCCTACGATGAAACCCCCAATTCTTTTCATGTCTCCTTAATTTTAAACCCCCCGGGCCTTAATATTTTTTTTTTGAAAAGGGTGTTCCTCCTCCGTCTGTTTGGGTGGGTGCCCCAATGTCTTCGAGGTCAAGGATATTTCCTGGGCATGAGGAGAAAATAGGGAAAGCTATACTTCCTTTGGGGGGACCCGGAAGGGGTTTCGGTCCCGAAGAGAGGTTTGGGAAGGGCCCGGGGGAGGGGGATCCAAAAACCGGGAGCCTCATCCAGAAAAATTTCCCTTTATCCCCGTAAGAGAAGGGGGGCCCAAGGAAGGGGGGATGAAGGGGAGGTACTGGCACGGGGTGGGCCCCCGCAACCCCCTGCCCAGGTCGCAGGCGCGTCCGTTGCCCCTGGGTTTCCCGCGGGCCCCGTCCCCCACTCGGGTTTTGGGGTCCGCTCGTGTCCCCGGCCCCCGCCACGTTTACTTAAAACCCCGGGCCCCGGGTCCCCCTCTGTCTGGCTCCATTCCCCCCAGCGCCCTTTGCTCCGCCCCTAGGGGGGGCGCGCCCCCGGGAGTTTTTAGTTTTTAAAAGGGCAGTGCGCCGTTAAATTTGGTAATTGCCGGGGACTGCCCCCTATTTAACCCCGGCCCCCTTTTTTTCCGGCCCTCGCCGGAAACCTTGTTTTATTCCCGTTGGTTAAAGCTCCCCTTTAGTGTTTTCCCGTTTGTATACCGGTTTTAAACCCACCTCTTGCTTACGTCTCCCCTCAGAAAACCTTTTCCGCCTTCCCGGACCCCCTGCTTGTCCCCCCGTCACCGAACTGAAGCCGCCTGTCATCGACTCTGTCCGTCCACGACTATGAGCCTGATGCCGTTCCTGTACCTCGTTACCCTTGGCCGCCACCGCAGGCAAGCCCCGCCAGTGGTAGTGACCTGGTGGACACACGCCGCAGCAAGACCATCCCGCTTTGCGGCGGGCTCTGGTGAATACCGGGTCCCACTTAGATTCCACTCCCTGGTGTGGGCTTACGCCATCACCTGTGGTGGTCCTGTGGATCCACCTCCAGACTGTTACACCGGAGAGGAGCTTTGTGGCAGGATCGCGTTGTTATCCCACTACATAGTCGGTGGGTGCCAGCTGCTAATTGCCGGTAACAGCGCGGAATGGAGCCAACTCCATCCCGTGCTGTTTAAACCTTTAGAGGCTGCGCCAAACCATTTGTAAACTGGGGACTATATGCATATACAGTATATACACGTGGACAAAATTGTTGGTGCCCTTCCATTAACGAAAGGAAAGCCCACAATGGACACTAAAATAACTTGAAACAGCAAAAGTAATAATACATTTTAATTTATTGAAAATCAACTTATGAAAATCAGACATTGTATTTAAAAAAAACAAATTAAGGAAACTGACCTGGACCCAAATGATAGTTCCTGTCACGGTCCGTGCCACGTTCCTGTCCTTACGCTGCGTCCTCTGCTGCGAACCGCAGTCGTACCTATGTTCCTATCGCAGATCTGGTTCCTGTTGCAGTGTCGCTGTGAGCGCTCCTGTAGCCGCTGCTTACTCACCTGTGATTGCTGTGCGGCTTTCTCATGCTGGCCATGCTGCTCCTCCATCTTGGCTGCTGCCCTGATTCCCTGTCTCTATAGAGGGCGGCGACCACATCTTCCCTTCCTTTATTCCCACATTGTGCAGCGGGGTTGGGCTTCCTCTGCCAATCCCCTTCCACCTGTGGGTTTATAAGACTGCTTCTCCTCACACTCCCTGCCTGATCCTTGTTGTTGTGTCATGTTGTCTCTTGGTGTAGTCTGTTGTTCCTGTGTATTGTCTTCTTGTTGGTGTCCTTGTGGTATCCTCTATGTTTGGTTAGTCTCCATGTTGTTTTCCATGTGTCTGTCTGCACCTTTGTCTGTGAGCTTCTTTGCCATGTTAATGCCTTAGTTCCTAGCTTGTTTCTGCTGTCCCTGTTTCCATGTCTGTGAGTTTCCTTGCCTTGTTCTCTGCCTGTGTTTGTGCTCTGGTCATGCCTTGTTCCCTTGCCTGAGTCCTAGCCTTAGTCTCTGATCTTGTTCTAGGTGTTGTTTCCAGTCAGTCTGTTTGGTACCTGGGCTTCTGTTTAACCTTCTTGTTTGGCATCCGTTTAGTCCTGTCCTTGTCTTTCTGTACCTGCACATATTTACTTCTAGTCTGCTTTGTCTCTGTCCCTTATCCTGTTGGTGCCTAGCTTTGGCACTTCTGGCCTGTCTGGTCAGCTGCCACTGCTGGGGACTGCTGGTGGCTGTCAGCGTCAGCCAACCTTACCATCAAAGGCTCTGTGAAGATACCCATGCCCGATGGCCACTTAGTTACGCCCCCTCGGAGCAAGCCCGGCAGTGGTCCAGTGGGTCCACTACCCGCTCATCCGTTTTTAAATTCCCCTTTAAAATTATATTTTGCGCACAACCCTTTTTGGGGGAAACAATTTACTGCAAACAAAAAATTTTAGCCCCAAAAAGACTTTGTTTTCCCCCTTTTCCCAAAGCTAAAGAGAAAAATTTTTCCAGCTGTCTCAGAAAAGGTTTCCTTCTCCGAAGCAGGGTTTTGGTTTTTCCAAATTTTTATGGGCTAGGGCTGTTTTTTAATTTTTTCATAATTTTCATTTCATTTTGTCCAGGGAGGTTTGGGTCCCGCCCCTTTGACTTTTTTAAAAACTGAGTAAAAATTTTGGGAACCTTTTTTAACCAAAAAAAAAAAGTGGTTTTGGGCTTTTAACCTTTACCTTTCACATATTTGTCTATACTTTTTTTTTTTGTAATCTCCCGAGAAAAGGGTCTCTCCTTTTCTTCCTTTTGTAAAAATTTTAGTGTGGCCCCCCATGTTTCTTGACGCCCCATTGAGACTTTTTAAATTGGGCCCCGACCCGATTGGGTTTTGTTTAAAAAATAAAAAAAAATAAATTTAAAAAGGGTAAGTTGCTTTCCAAAGGGTTTTCAGCAAATCTTGAAATTCCCCTTTAGTGCTGTTAGCTAGACAGCAGTACAAAATTCCCAAAAACCACAAAAAAAAACCTGCAATTAAGAAAAAATACAGCCCTTTTGGGTTTAAATCCCTTTAAAAAAACATCTTGCGGGCTTTAAAAATTTGACGAGGGTTCACTTGTTCGCCTTAAAATTTTTTGGATCATTTCATGCTTGACCAAAACTTGAAGCCCCCTGTAAATGCTAATTTTCAGAACCTCGTTTAACATGGGCCTATGGTCAAAATTATTTTTTCCAAACTTTTCATTTCATTAGTTCATAATGTTTTTGATTTTCAGTACATTTAAATTAATTATTACTTGTGACAGTTGCAAATTATTTCAGTGATCATTGCAGGTTTGGGTTTTCCTTTTTTAAAAAGAAGGGTAAAACAATTTTAGTTTATTATTTTATTATATAAAAATATATTTTTTTTTAAAAATTTTTAATTTTAAAAACTATATTCATAAATATTATATTTATTTTATATATTATAATCTCACAACAGTGAGCCAAAACCCCCCCCCCTTTTAAACTTACCTAAGGGGTTTTGGGGACATGCTCTGGGGTTTGGGTGCCCCCCGTTTGTGGTCCCCCCTTGGGGGGGGTTTCCCTTTTCAATTGGGGGACCAAACCCCCCTTTAATTTTTTTTAAATTTAGGGGTTCCCGGGGCTGCCATGCTGGGGCTCTGTGGGCCTTGCCCACGTGGGGTTGTGGCTGCACCCCCTGGGGCCCCCGGGCAACCCGGGTTTGGGGGTCTCACCCCACTTTTCTGCCTTTTTTTCTTCTCCCCTTTGGGGGGCTTGGCTGGGAAAATTTTCTGGGCCTTTGGCTGCACACTGTGGGGCCCCTTGGGTGCCCTTTGGGTTTGGGGCTCTGGTGCAAAAATTTTTTTGGGGCCTTTGGGTTTCACCTGTGGGGTTTTGGGGTCTTTGGCTGACAATGCTGGGGGGTCTCTGGGTGACCATGTTTGGGGGGGCTTTCTCCCTTTGGGCCTGCACCCTGCTTGGGGGTTTTGGGGGGCCCCTTTTCTGACCCCTGAGGGGCCCCCTCTGGGTGCCACTGCTGGGGTTTTGGGGGTTTTGGCTCCCCCCAGCTTTTGGGGCCCCCTCTGGGGGCCTTTTACACACTGCTGGGGCTCTTGGGTTTCCCCATGCTGGGGCTCTTGGCTGACACTGTGGGGGGGCTCTTGGGTGCCACCTGTGGGTTTTGGGGTTTTCTGGCTGCACCCAAGTGGGGGTTGTGGCTGCACACATTGGGGGGGGGGCTCTGTGGGCCCGCACAACTGGGTTTTGGGGGTTCTGGGGGTTTAAAAACTTTCTGGGGCTGGGGCCTTGGGACCCTCCGGGGCTTTGTGGATCCACTTCTGGGGCTTTGTGGCTGCACCCCTGCTGGGGTTTTGGGTTGGGACACACCCTGGGGCTCTTGGTTTCACCTGCTGGGGTTGGGGCTCTTGGGGGAACAATGCTGGGGGTTTTGGGGCTCTTGGCCCTTGGGGGGGGTTTTACACTGCTGGGGGGCTCCCCTGGCCCGCCCCACCGCTGGGGCTGGGGAAATTTGGGTTTTGGGGCCCGCCAAATGCTTTTGGGGGCCCGGGGCCTCTGGGGCCCTGGGTACACTTGGGGTTGGGGCGATGATCTCTGGCTGCACCTGTGGGTTTGGGGTTCTCTGGCGCACACTGGGGTTTTGGGTAAAATGTTGGGGTTTTTGGTGCCAACTGGGGTTTTTGGGGTGAAGCTGGGGCTTTCTGCACACAGTGGGCCCCTGGGATTTTTCCCATAGGGGCCACTAATTTTTGGGGGGTCTAGGTAAAAGTGGTTTTTTCACAAAAATTGGGTCTACTGAATGTTGGGGCGTTAAAATTTGGGGTTTTGCAAATTTGGGGGTTTTTGGCCCCAAATGGGTTTGGGGATGGGAGCAAACCCTTCTGGGTTTGGGGGTTTTCTGCCCCTGGGGGGGGGAAGGGTTTAAAACGGGGCTTTTTGGGGCCCCTGGGGTTTTTTCAATTGTTCGGGTGCCACTTTTCTGGGGTTTTGGGTCCCCAAATTTTGGGGGCCCGTCTCCCCCAGGGGGGGGTTTTCCTTTCCCCCAACTAAAATGGGGTTTTTAGCTCCCCCCACAATTTTTGGGTCCCTTAAAGGCCGCTCCCCACCCCTTTTTTCCCACCCTTTTATCACTTTGGGGGGTTCCCCAACCCCCTCCCTTAGCCCCCCTTAACACTCTGGGGTTCCCCAACCTTTTGGGCTGAATTTTAGTGGGTTTCCCCCACTTTGGGTTTGGGGTTTTTGGTGCAAACTGCTGGGGCCCGGGGTGGTGCCCAAAAATTCCTTCTTACAGGTGGGGGGGTTTAAATTGACATTGGGGCTTTGGGGGGAACTGTGGGTTCCATCTCCCCCACTTGGGCCCTTCCAAAATTGGGGTTGGGGGAAGCTGGGTTTTGTGGGTCCCTTTCCTGTGGTGCCCCGTGGGCTTTGGGTGACACAAGGTGGGGCCTTTTGGCCGTTAATCGGGTTTTGGCAGACATGTGGGGCCCGGGGCCCCACCTTCTTGGGTTTTGGGTTTTGGTCCCCCAACTTTCAGGGGTTTTTCTCTTTTTTTCAGTTTCTTGCCCTTCAAATTCTGAGGGGTAAACACTAAAAAGTCATATCTGTAATGAATGGGGACAGTAACAAAAAAGATCTGCAATTGCTTGTATAGCTAATCATTTGTATAGCAGCTTACTAATCTATGTGGTGTCTAGAGCTATTTCTACAGCCTGGGGTCGGACCATGCCCCCTATGCTGTGATTGTCTGTCTTATGCTCTCTGTGTTCACTTCTCCCCCCTCCCCCTCGAGCACTGTGAAACAGGCTGCTTGTGCTTTCATCTGTTCCTTTCACATTGATACGGTAGCTCTAATGTAAGGGATCTGCACAATTGCTGAGTCTCTTTAGCTGATAGATTCACTTCACCACCCATTTAACACTGCTTTATCTACTCTGCTCTCCCCACCCCTCTAGCTCACCCCTATACACTCCGCTCCCCCCACCCATTTAACACACCCTTATACACTTAGCTCCCCCAACCCATATAGGACACCCTTAAACTCAGCTTCCCAACCCACTCGGGCTGTATTTACAGTTGTTTACACCACTACAGGTGTTCTGGTTGCAAAGATAGCTGGTGAAGCTTGGGAAGATGGTGACTATCACATCTCTACAGGCATTTTAAATGACTATTGCAGGAGGTCTGCAGAGCTGTGACATCCACTCCCTCCCACTGCTTACACAAAATAAAGAAGACTCAGGAGGAGAAGCTAATGAAAAAGTTCAGATGAATCCCTTTAAACACTGTGAGAGCTGTAGTTCTCTAGCTACACACTGTGGTTGTAGTCCTCTGTCAGCCAGAATTACATCAAGATATATGTCAGCCTCTGTGCTGGTCCTTCCTCCTCTTCAGAATCTTCCAAGAATTTTTACTCCACCATCTTTCAGGGATTTAACTCTTTCTTCAGTTTCTTAGTCCTTCACAATTCATGTTTATTATTCAGGGGGTACATTACTAAAGACTTGTAACTCATGTGTTATCATCTATGCAATTTTCAAACTGTATGTATTGTGATTTATGCACTTCTGTACTGCCTTTGTGGATTTATTGCTGTAACAGCTCTTTAAGGGTTAAAACTTTGTATTATGGGTAAGCTTAAACAAGAGAGAAAGGGTTACCTAGAAGACATGGAGGGCTTAGAGGTTCCTTATCTGGCCCTAGAAGGAAGACCCGGAGGTAGCTGGCCACATCTGTTTGAATGAATTGAAGCTAACTACTGTTTTCTGGTTGAAGAACCTCAGCAGATCTAGAGGAGGTGAACCTAGACCCTTTGCCGGCAAAGGCTTAGGTGCAAGATGAATAATACCATTCCATACATGCCAACTCTCCCGTTTTTGGCGGGGGGGGTCCCGCTATTTGGGGTCCCTCCCCGCCCTCCCAGGGAGTTGGCATTCCTCCCGCCGCCAGCAGGCGGCAGGGGCTCTTTAAATTACCGCGGCGCAAGAGTAGCGCTGCCGCGCTACTCTTGCACCGCCGGGCCGCTCCTGCAGGCGGGTGAAGCGGCCGCAGCAGCCGCTCAACCGCCCGGAGTCTCACTGTGCGGGGAGGAGGGATCGCTCCCTCCTCCTCCTGTATGTCCGGCGTCTGTGCGCGCCGGACATACAGGTCAGCGGCGCAGGGGAAGTGACGCGGCTGCACTCAGTCCCCTGTGTCGCTGAGGAGATCGGGCAGGAGCTGGCCGCGCTGCAGGAGCCTGGTCAGGTGAGTGGAATTTATTATTTTATTTTTATTAACTACATGGGGGGTTCTGCCTGGCTACTAAAGGGGCACAGTGGCTACTAAAGGGCCCATCTACCTGGCTACTAAAGGGGGCATTCTACCTGGCTACTAAAGGGGGCACGAGTGCTACTAAAAGGGGGCATCTAACTGGACTCTACTAAGGGGGCACAGTGGCTACTAAAGGGGGCATCTACCTGGCTACTAAAGGGGGCACTACCTGGCTACTAAAGGGGGCAAGTACCTGGCTACTAAAGGGGGGGGAAATTTCCCACCTGGCTACTTTTTAAAGGGGGCCCTACCTGGCTACTAAAAAGGGGGCAATTCCTGGGTTATAAAGGGGGAAACTACCCACCTGGCTACTAAGGGGGCCCAAATTTCCTGGCTTTTTAAAAAGGGGGCAATACCTGAAAACTTTAAAAGGGGGAAAAACTACCTGACTACTAAAAAGGGGGCAACTACTGGCCCAACTTAAAAGGGGGGAAAATTTTCCTGGGGTTTCTTTAAAAGGGGGCAAACTACCTGGCTTAAACCCAAAGGGGGGATTTAAATGGCTTAACCCGAGGGGGCATCTACCTGGCACAAGGGGGGGCATAAAACCTTTCCTTTTAAGGGGCCTACCTGGTTAAAGGGGGGGGTTTTCACCTGGCTAAAGGGCATTACGGGGTTTTTCCTAAAAACCATTATGCAGGGGGAGGCGGGAAATTTTGGGGTGGGTTTTTTTTAATGGGGAGGGGACAAAAAAAAAAAGGGCGGGGGTTCCAAAGGGAAAATTTTTTGCCGCCGGGGGCGCTACACCGGGGCCCCCCCTCATTGGTCTTAGGTTTTTCCATTTTAAAAAATTTTTCCCAACTTTTGGGGGGAAAAAACCATTAGGGATCCCCGACAAAAATTTTCAGTACCATGCCCAGGGTAGTGGCGTTAAAGAAACAAATCCAAATCAAATTTTAAATTTTGAGTTGTCCTTTGAGTAAATATCAGGATTGTATGGGCTTTTTTCCCAGGACTTGGTACACTTTTTTCCTCTGGCCTTTGCCCAGCTGTTAGTTGCAACTCCCCACCTTTGTGGGATATTGTTCTTTTATCCCCAGTAGAATTACAGACAAAAGGGGTCTTGGGGGAAAATTATTTACTGGGGGGAAAAGCAAGGGGAAAACTTTTTAAACTGGAAATTGCAACATAGTAGGAACTATTTGGGAAAATTTTTAGAAGGGGTTTTTAAACAAAAAGAAAAAACGTTTTCCCGGTCAAGGGTTACCCAGTTTGTGGGGGAAAAGTGCTTCTATATTTTTTTAGTTGTGTAAAAATGGGGAAAGGGGGTGGGATAACCCAAAAATTTTAAATTTAAAATTTAATTTTTTTTTTTATATTGGGGCCAACTATTCCGGCACTTTACAATTTAGAGGGTATAAGTACCCGACATGTACAAAATTTAAAGAACTTACAAATGAAAAACCAAGGTGTGGGGACCCTGTTCGCGAGAGCTTTACCCAAATTTATTATGGTGTTTTGGGGTGGCCAAAGGGGTAAGGGAAAAGGGTCAGTTTACAATTGGGTTTGAGGGCCAAGTTACATAAATAGGAAGGGGGTTTACATAAAAAGTTGGGGGACCCTGCCAACCCCCACCCGTAACATTAATTTTTAAAGATAAATGCCTGTGAGTGCCTTTTGGGGATTGTAGTTTATTTGATTTTTTGTGATTTGAAAGGGGGGGGGTTTTTGCAATTAGGGGTTTTTGGGTTTGGCAGGGCTGAGAAGATGTGTTTTCCCCGGGCCCCTTAAAAGGTGAGGAGGGTTGTGAGTGTGCCTGGGGTTTTCCGCGGTTGCTTTTTCCAAAAGAATTTTGGCCCCCGCACGTGTTGAATTTTTTTGGGGGGGGGGTTTGGGGGGGAAACGGGTGGGGCTGAGGAAAACTAATCCACAGCAAAAGGCCTGTTAAAATTTTACTTTACTTGTGTTTTTTTCCCTTATTTTCTTTTAATCCTCACCATCCCAAAGGTAGCCCAAAATTCAAAAAAAACCAGGGGGTTTTTTGGGGGGAGGGGCCCCGTGCTGGGTTTTGCACTATTGATTACCTCAAATTTTAACCAAAATCTAGGGGGGGCATTCCCCCTTTTTCACCTTTTAAAAAAAGGAAATAATTTCAGGGTCCTTAAAAAACTTAAAAAACTTTTTTTTCTTTGGGAAAAGGAATTTATTTTTCCCTAAATAAAGTTTTGAGATTTTAAAAGGGCACTAGATAAATTTTCCTTTTTTTTTCATTAAATTTCGGTGCTATGGTTCCTTTTGTTTTTTTCCAAAACCAAAACCCCTTTTCCTGGAACTTTTTAATTGGGGGAGTTTGGGCTCTTTTTTTTTAGTCTTTTTTCTTTTCACTGCCAAACCTTGCCCCCATGGGGGGGGGGGGGGGGAAGGGAATTTCAAGGGGGGAAAAGGGTTGGGGGTTTTTTCTTTTCCCCGCAATTAGGGTGTATTGGATATTAAACCCCTTTTGGGGGGAAACCCTTTACTCTTCTAGAAACTGAATATTTTTTTTATCTCTTAAAAAGATTTACTTAAAAAAAGGGGCCCTGCCCTTTTGAGTCCTTTACAGCCCTTTGGGAACCCTTTTGTTTAAATTAAAGGGGAATTTTGGGGTTAGATTAAAAATTTTTAAATTTTTCCTGAAGTCAGTTTCCCTCAGTGAGGTTTAGATGGGCTCTCCCCCTTTTTAGCTCTCACAGCTAATTTAAATAAAGGATGCCCACCTGGGTATGCCCCACTAACCACTTGAAAATTGTGTTCATTTTAGAGGCTAAATTTCCCTTAAAACTCCATGGGGCCCAAAGTAAAAATTTTTTTACCCCAATTTTTTTATGTTGCAGCTAATCCTTGTAGTGAGAAAAATGCCCTTTACGGGGAAGGGGTTTGTTGGGGGGATTTTTATCAAGCCCGGGGACTAATGTGAAAAAATACTTTTCCCCCTTTCCTTGTTTTCCCGGGGGTTTTCTCTGTGTGCCTAAGTTGGGGTTTTTATTGATTCTTTCAAAATGTAGGGCTTTTTTTTTGGGTTCTGAAAAACAGGGTTGGTCTCTGCTGTCCGAAACATTAAAATACTTTTAAATTTTTACCCCCTTTTTGGAAAGGGGTCCAAATAAAGGCAAAAAAGCAGGGGGGGGGACAAAAACCCTTTTTCCCAGGGTCCCAACCCAAAGGGGAGTAAAGGAAAAATAGTAAATTTTGGAAAACCTTTTTGTGGGGTGAATGTGTATCATGGTGGACAAAAAGGGAAACCCTTGTGAAAAATGAAATGTATAGTACCCCCCTCCAAGATGTGAAAGGGAAATCAGCTATGGATGTGTGGGGGCAGGGCCCACGCTCTATAGTTTGAGGGTGGGGCTCCATTTTCCAAAAATTTAACCGGGGGGCTACCAGAAGTTGTGACGGGTAACAAACAGTTAAAGGGGAACTCTAACCCCGCATTTGGGGGCCCCCTTTGGGTAACCAAGTTGCATTGTCCCAAAAAAAAAGGCTTTTAAATTTTTGGGCCAATATTGGAAATTGAACCTTAATTAATAGGGCAAATGTTTTGCTTTCTCCCAAAAGTCCATTTTTTTATGCCCTTTTTGATTTGGATTTTCATTTGGGATGTAGGCGGAGAAACATAGGGGGGGAAAAAAAGACCCTGAACCCTTTTTTGGAAGAAATCAAATTTTTTTTGGGGCGGGGGGGGCGTGTTTAAAGGGGGTTGGGGGGTTGGGTTTTTTTTTGGATAGTATTTTTGGGCCCCCCTTTTGTGGAATGCACATGCAACGGGAAATTTTTTTTTTAATCCTTCCTTTGCAAATCAAGTTTACCCCTCATTCATGGTTTTATTGTTTTTCCCCGGGGCAGATTGGATTTTTTCAGCAAGACAATTTTAAATGGTTAAAAACCAAATTTGAAAAGTTCCCCAAAAATTGGGTTTTAAAACATAACTAAGACTTTCCCTTTCTACCTTGGGCCCCAAATTCCCAAAAACTTGAAAACCAAAAAGAGGGTTTGGGGGGGGGCACCTCAATTGGTTTTTTTGTATTTTGGTTTTTTTCCGGGGGGTGCTTTTGGGAAAGCCCCTTTGGGTGGTGGGGGTTTGGCTTGTGCCCCTTCAAAACTAGTTTTGGGGGAGCCCTTTTTGGAAAGGTAGGTGGTTTTGCTCTTTTGGGGGCCCCCCAGCAACTTGTGGGGAGCCCCTTTTGGGGGGGTTGGGTTGTTAGGGTCTTTGGGGTCCTTTAAAAAGTGTGGGGAAACCTGGTTTGGGTTTGGGGTTGGCCCCTGGCACCCTTCAGCCCGCTTTTTTTTTGGGGAAATTTCCCCGGTTTTGGTTGGTTTTTGGGCTCTATTGGGGCCCCTCCCCCGGGAGGGTTTTTGGGGGGTCCTTGGGGGGTGGGTTTTTGGGGTTAAAGGGGTCCTCCCGCAGCTGTTTGGGAAAACCCCTGGATGGGTTTGGGTTTGGCTTATGGCTTCCAGCAGCTGTGGGCGCCCCCTGGATTTGGTTTGGGGTTGCTCTTGGACCCTTTAGCAGAGTGGGAAGCCCCTTTTGGATGGGGGTGTTGGGTTTATGGACCCTCCGCAGCCTGTTTGGGTTTCAGGGGGGCTACAGATAAATATGACTACCTACCAGCCCCTTTTTGAAAATTTGTCCCAGTGTCTAGGGTGCTTTTCCCTGCCGGGAAAACGGCGGTTTCTCTTGAAGTTTTGTTGTTGGTTGGTAATAAAAGTGAATTGGGAAAAGGGGTTTGGGGTGTATCCTTTATTTTCAATTTAAGTATAGATTTTAGGTTTAAATGATGGGGGTTTACGTATAGAGGAAAATTTATATTCTTAAAAACCCTTTTGAATTTTTACCAGTATAGACCAAAAAAATGAGTTTAAAACGAACCCCACCACTGGGGAAACTGTATTCCAAAATTCCCATACTCCCCACTTAAAAAGACTGTGTTTGGTGTAATGATAATTTTGTGTTTGAAGTATGCATTATAAAAGGCTGTGCATTGTATATGTATCCAAAACCTTTTTCTTAAAAACAACCCAAAAGGGGGAAAAAGTCTTTTTGGGAAAGGGAAATGCATTGGGTTTATATACTGCTAGTTTGGGGGTTGCCGCAAAAAAAGTAGGTGGGTTGATTTGATGTTTCCCGCTGTAATGAAGGAGAGCTAATGAGAAAACAAGGGGGGGCCCCACAAACCCTTACCCCAAAAAATTTTGTTAAAAAGATTTTTCCTTTTTAAAGAAAAGTTTGGGGGTGTGGGAACCCACCCGTGTAATAAATGCAAAATGAAATACATTGAACAGAGCCCCGTGTTTTTTTTTTCGGGGGCCCCCCGGGCCCCGAATTTTTTCTCAGGTGGCCCGGGGGCCCCCCCTGTAAGGTTATTGCTGGGGCCAAAATAAAAATGAAATTAAAACCCTTTTTGTGTGGGAAGGTAATGAGGCCTAAAAGGGGGAAAACCTTATTCTCAAATAATCAATTGGGGGGGACCCAAAATTTTTTCAGGCCGAAAGAAACTTGAAAGGGTCTTTTATAGTGCAAAGAAAATTTCAAATAAAGTTACCCCAAGGGTTTTTAAAGCTTTTTTAAAATTTATCCCCCCATCCAAAAAGAAGAAATTGATAGGTAGCCATGTTGTCTTACGGTGGATTGCAGATTCTAAATACTGAATACACTTAAATATTCCCTTTTTTAATTCCTTGGTTTTGGAGACATGGGCCCCTTAATTTGGGTCCCAAAAAGGGAGAAACCCCAATTACAGTAGGGGTAACAGAGGGCCCCAATTTTCCCCAGGGGGAAAGGGTTCCCCAGGTTTCAAAAGTTTCCCAATGGTGACCCCTTCACAACCTTCTTTTTTTCAGGAGAGTGGTTTAAATTAAATATCATTAACCTGAAAAAATTACATTTTTTATTTTTATAGAGGTTTTTCAATCATTTCAATTATACCCAAAACTACCAAAAAAAAAGGGGGTTTTTGGGCCTTTTGGGTAAAATTTATTTGGGGAAAAAAAAAATAAAAATTTCCAATGCTTTTTATTTTATCGTTTAAAATTGGGCCAATTTTGTTTTGTTTGCATGAAATTTTTGATTTTTTAAAATTTAAAAAATTTAATTTAAAACCCAAAAGCCCAAAAAAACAGTGCAAGGGTTTTACACCATCAAAGGAATTTTTTCTCAAATTAAAGGGTCATGTTTGGGGTTGAACATCAATTCAGGTTTAAAAAAGTCTAAACCCGTTTCATTTTGTCGAGTTTGTTTGGGTTTTCGGTTTTGGCATGGCCCTTCCCCCTTCTTGGGGGGAAAGGGGGCCCCAGGGGTCATTGACGTTTTCCAGAGGTTCCGAGTTTTTTGGGTTTCCCCGGTGACCCCAGGGGATTGGGACAAAACTGTTGAAATTTCCCAAGGGGCCAAAAAAAAAAAAAAAAGTTTCCCGGGCATTTTTAAAACTTTTTCGGGGTTTTGGGTTTTAAAAGGGTTTAAAGATAAAAAGGTGTCTTATAAGTTGATTGGGGCCCGAACTGAAAAAAAAAACCATGAATCCAAATTCAAAAAATTTTTTGGGCCTAAAAAACCTTAACTTTAAAAATTTTTTTTTTCTTGTTATTCAGTTAAAAGAACAAGATTGGTCCCTCAGTGGAAAAGGACTGTTTCCCGTGGTGCCTGAGGTGTATATTTTTAGCATTGTGTTTTTTCCATCCTGGGAACTTCCCAACCCTTTTGGGTCCCTAATGTACAAGGGATTTTTTTATAAAGGGCAACCCCGTTTTTCCCTTTCCAAAAATTTAAGTCAACCTTTTCATACCTAGGTTTCCCCCAAATTTTAAGGGGCAGTTAGCCCACCCCCCTATTTTAACCCTTATATACACTAAGCTTCCAAAAGCAAATCCTTTTTTTTTAACATTTTCTTACCCGCAGTGAAAATTGGGTTTTAAGGGGTTTCAGCCTTTTTTTGGGGGGGGGGACCCACAGGAAGGGCAAAAGGCAGGCAGTGCCTTTGGGGGCCCGGCTGGAAGGGGCCAGAAATTTAAATTGGGGAGTGCTGGCAATAGGGGAAATTTACCGGGGCACTGCCCCTTTTAAAATTTAAAACAGCCGGGGGCCCCCGCGGCCCTAGGGGGGGGGAGGCACGCGCCAATGGGGACTGAGGCAGGAACGCGGCCCGGGAAAATTTTGGGCGGGGAATTGGGGGGGGGCGGCCCCCAAACCCGAGGGGACGGGGCTTGGTGAAACCCCGGAGGACGCCTTTCGACCCCCGAAAAAGAGGTCGGCAGGGGTTTCCCTTGACACCCCAAAAATTTTTAAAATTTAAATGTTTCCCCTGAATTTTTATAGGGAGGTTTCTGGGCCTTTTTTTTCATAAAATAAAATTTTCCAAGCCCTTGGGAAAAAAACAAACAAATTTTAAACAAAATTTTCCCCTTTACCCATTAGTTTTCTTTTTCTTTTTTATCCCTAATGTTTTTAAATTCTTGCCTGCTTTTGGGTTTCTCTGTGATGTCTGATTTTTTTTTTGTATAAATTTTCCCCTTTAATTGCAAAGGTTTTTTTGATATAAGGGGTTTTTAAGGGGGGATGTCAAAATGGGGGTTGGGGTTATGTGAACCCTTGGGTTTTAGATGCGTGTTTGGGTCCGTTTTAAAAGGGGGCCCCAAAAACCCATCTAACAATGAGCAGTGTGATTTTACACTGGGGAAAAGGGGGGGGGGGGGGGCGTCGGAGGAAACCCAAAATAAATAAAGATAACACCCTTCCTTCCCCTCCCCACAGCTCTGTGTTGGAAACCCGGGTCGGCGCCTTTTTTTGGTTTTTTGGATGCGATTTTCAGATCCAAAAACAGACCCGAAAAAGCTTGTTCCAAAAACACAGGGGGTGAAAATACCTTTGGGTTTGGAAACCAAAAAAAAAGCATCCCAAAAACGTTTCAACGGGTAAAATTTCCCAAAATTTTATTCCAAAAATTTAGCTGCATGTTTGGGTTTCCTGTTGGGGTTTCAAAACAGGGTTTGCACCTTTTAGTTTTTTATAGGGTTTCCCGTGGGTCTTTCGGGCCAAAGGGGAAATTTTTCAATTTTGGAACGGGTCCCAAAGATAATTTTAAATGGGGAACCGGGCCAATTTTTTTGGACGGAAAACAAAATTTTTGGTTTTTTGGGGGTTTTTCTAGATGGGCCCTCATCAAAAACATTTTTATTGGGAAAAAAATTATTGTTTTTTTAAAAAATTTGTTTTACATCACATTTTCTCCTATTTGGACCTTTTTTTAAAAATTGGGTGGGGAAAATAAAGGGGCCCCTTCCTGGGAAAATCTGATCCTGAAAAGCCAGGGCTCCCGCTCTAATGGGTTGAAAAATGGAGAAAACTCTGTCCCTGCTCACTTTTTTCCCCTTTGGTTTTATGCGAAAAAATGGTTTTTACAGCGGGGGGCTCCCTTTTGTCAGCCCCATCAGCAATTTAAGCAATTTAGATTGTAGGATGCCCGAGGGCTTTCCCCAGAAAGGGCTTTCCTTTTAAAAAGTACCTATAAGGGCTTCATAGAATTTCTGTCAGTTTCACACTAACAAACATAATACAGTGCACTAAATAAGTACCATATTACAGTATATTTTATGAGTACTATATGCATTTGATCAGATGGGTTAAAAATTTGTGGAAAAAAAAAACCTTCCCCTTTTTCCCCTTTTTTTAAAAAAAATTTGGAAAACTTTTTACAAAGTTTAGTAAATTTTAAGTCCGTAATGCCCCCTTTCTATTAAAAAAGTTTTCAGTTTTGTCCTACACAGTGAAAAAACAAAAAAACACAGAAAAACGAAATTGCTGTTTTTTTTTTTTTCATCTGCTTCCTAGATCATAATTTTTAATCTTTTTTTTTTAGCGCCAAAAATATTCCCCCACCACCTTTTTCAAAAATTCCCAAAGGGGAAAAATAAAAGTCATTAAACATTAAAAAATAATTACAAATGAGACAAAGGTTGAGGGGGCCTGCTTGGGAAGAGCTTTCAAACCTTTTTTAGGGTGTATGGGTGAAACATACGGGGAAAAGTGCCAAGTTTACAAAGGGTTTCCCGGGCCCTGTTTTCATAAATAGGGGGGGTGGTTTTCTTTAAAAAAAGGATTTAACCCGCCACCCGAAAGTACCTTTCTTTTTATACAGATAAGTGCTTTTGAAGTGCCAAAGGGGGAGTGACCCGATTTTGTGTGTTTTGCGTTAGGGATCTTGGTGGGGCCAAAACCGAGAAGATGTATTTTTAGGGCCCTCTTAAAACTGGGGAGGGTTGTGAAAGTGCTGATCGCCCGGTGGGGATATTCCGAGAAATTTGGGGCCCAAAGTGTGAAATCTTGTAGGGGGGGCCCTGGAGGTTCGGATGAATTTAAGAATTTTAGTTGTTTTCAGGGAGCAGAGCGGGAGAGCCGGGGGAGGGAAGGGAGACGAGATAGGGAGGGGGAAAGTTGGGGGAAAAAGCGCTGTGGAGAGCTTTTTGGGTTTTGGAAATGGTGAGTTTATACTTTCCTGTAAAGGAAAAGGCAACCAGTGCAGGAATTGGGAAAAAGGGTAGAGGCATCCTTATTGCGGCTGGGAGAGAAAGAAAAAGGCCCCGGGGTGCTGCAAATTTTGGGGGCAATTTGGGAGGAGAGAGTTTTTGGGAGAAAAGGGGGGGGAAAAAGAAGGGAGTTGCAGTAGTTTAAGACGAGAAAGAAAAGAGGAGTTAATGAGAGTTTGGGGTCTTTTTCCCCAGTGGGGGAAAGGGCGGATTTTGGAAAATAATTTTTGAGGTGCAGGGGGACAGGAGCGGGAAGGGATTGGGTATATGGGGAAGAAGGCAGATCAGGGTCAAAAAAAACCCCAGCAGGGGCCCCGCTGCCCAGGAGAAATGGTGGTACCACATACAAAAAAACAGAAACGGGCGGGGGGGTTTGGGTTTGTAGATGGGGGAAAAAACAAGAAATTCAGTCTTGTGGGGGTTTGTTTTTAGTGGAGAAAAAAGGACATGTGTCTGGACGGGGGTACAGGCCCGGGATGGTGTTTTGTTTGCAAGGTGGGTGGGTTTTTCAGGGAGGAGGTTTTATGATTGGGGGGGTCAACCCCATAGAGATGGATGGGGAAACCCAAAATTGGGAAAGGTTTTGGGCCCAATGGGGGCTGTGTCCAAAGAAAAGGGAGGAGGAACCATAACTGATCCCCGAGGAAAATCCAAAAAGAAAAAGGAAAAGGAGGGAGGTCGAACCAGAAAATTGGAAAATGGGAAGGGAAGCGGGGCGAGAGGTTTGGGCGAGAACCCAAACGGGGAGGGGGGTGTCCTGGAGGCCAAAGGGGCTGGCTTTCTGAGGGAAATTGGTGAAACCACGTGTCAAATGCTTCAGGAGAGATCCAAGAGATTTGAACAATGGTAGGGTTTTCCCTGAGAATTTTTCTTGGGTTTGGAAATCAAATAAAAAAAAACAACCCTTTTCCCTGGAGTGTTTGGGGGCGGAAAACCCGATTGCAGCGGGTAAGAAGAGAGTTAGCAGAGAGTAGCCCGGGTTAGGGGAGGGGTAGACCCGCATTCCGGAGTTTTTGAGATGAAGGGGGCAGGTTTAGGAAAATTTGGTCGGTGTTTTGGGTTACGCAAGGAAAGAAATCCAGGGGGCTTTTTTAGTAAAGGGGGTTTTTATGGCGTGTTTGAAGGAAGGGTGGAAAGATTTGGAGAGAGCCCCAGGTTAAGGGATAGTTTAAAAAAAACCTTAAGGGTGAGAGGGGCAGCCCCGGAGAAAAAGGGTGTAAGAGGGGGGGGAATGGGGGTTCGTGGCCCCGGGGGTGGGGCTTTCCCCGACCCGGGACCCGGGGGGGGGGCCCCGCCTTTTTCCCCCCTGTCGTCGGGTAAGGGCCCCGCGAGTAGATTAGAGGAATTTCGGGGGGGACAGGATGGGTATTATTTTTGGGGAATTTTGATGTGATGTTTTGTGGATATTTTCCCAATTTTTTTTTTGAAATGGAAATGGCCAGGTTTAAAAAGAGGTCGCCAAAGACCGGAGCATGAGTTTAGGTTAGGAGGAGTGGAAAGGGTCAAAGATGCGTTTTGGGTTGTGTGTTTTGTGGGAGATGAGGGGGGGAAATATTTTTTTTTGGCGCAGTGAAGGGCGGGGTGATAAGTTCCCGAGCATGAATTTTTAGTGGGAAAGTCTGAGGTAGTTTTTCTTTTCTTTCCCCCGCCTCAAGGGACACCTGGAACATCGCTGGGGAAAACGGGTTGAGGGGGTGTGCCCCAAAGGCTTCGGGGCGTTTGACTCTGGTGGTGTTTGGGGTGGGGAGTTGGGGGCCAACATGTCCAGGGGTGGGTTGTGAGAGTTTTATTGTAACCCTTTTAAGGGCCCGGTTGGACAGGAGAGGGGGAAAATTGGGGGCGTGGGGACTGGGTTTGGGGTCGTGGGATTGAGGCGAAAGTTATCCCAAAAAATTGGGGTACACCCTAATTAAAAGGGGACCCAAAAAGAAGTGCAAAGCTTCCCGGAAAAAAATTTAATCCCTCCCTAGTGCTCGTTGATAAAAAAATTTAAAAAAGTTAGGGGGTCTTTTTAAATTTGGGGTGCAATTTTCACAAGCGTTTTTTTTTCGTGCCAAAAATAAAAAAAGATAACATTTTGGGATTGCTGTAATCGACTGACCCAGCAATGCAAGTTTTACAATCATTTGTCTTTTACTGCAACCGTTTAAAATTTTTAAAATGGTAAAAAATGGTAGGATTACTGTTTTTTTTTTTTTCCCTTCCTTTTAGATAGGATTATAAAATTTAAATCAATAAGTTCCGTGTCCCTCAAAATAGTGACAATAAACAGTAAGGGCGACATGTATGAATTCGAATGCGTACTTTTTTTAACTTGGCGCCGACACCACAGTTCTAAATAGATATAGAAGAGTGTAGAATACGACAGATTTTTGGCGCATTACATAGAGCTTAATGCGCCGAACTTTATTATGGGCTAGGTTAATGCGCCAAATTGGGCACTAGCTCTATGTAATGCGGCAAAATTCTGTGTTATTCTACACTCTTCTATATCTATTTAGAACTGTGGTGTCGGCGCCAAGTAAAAAAAATGTATGCATTTGAATTCATACATGTCGCTCTTTAATGTTTCAATGCTCGGATTATGAGATTCTGAGAGTGTAGAATACGACAGATTTTTGGCACATAACATAGAGCTTAATGCGCCAAGTTTGGCGCATTACACTCTATGCCCATACAAAGTTTGCCCATACAAAAATCTTCATACTGTCTTATTCTACACTCTTCTATATCTAATTAGAACTGGAGTGTCGGCGCCAAGTAAAAAAAAAGTACGCATTCGAATTCATACATGTCGCCCTAAAAGCTTTTTTTGCGATAAACAAGCCCTACTATGTCTACGTTGACAGAAAAATAAAAAAGGTAAAGGTAATTAAAAAATAAACAAATTGCCTGCCATTAAAATGGTGGCCTCACTTCAGACATTGATGGCATATTACTAGGATATGCCATCAATGTCTGATAAGTGTGGATCCCAGAGGTGGGACCCGGACCTATCTGATAAACGAGCCCTGAAACCTTTCCATCTGAACGGAGAGGTGGTTGGGACTCTCTTATAGACTTGTATGGGAGGTCCGAGTTTGACCGAGTGGCAATGCTTGGTTGTTATCAGAACTTCTATTCATGTCTATGGGAAAGTCCTGGCCACTTTTCTGGGGCTTGTTTAGGAGATAGGTGCGGATGCCAGTGGTGGGACCCCTCACCTATTTTTCTTAAAAGCCCTGAAAAACCCTTTCCCTTTGAAAACCCGAGAGGTGGTTTGGGCCCCTTTTCCCAAAAGACTTTTTGGGGTTTTCCCGTTTTTGGGGTGTGGCAATGCTCGGCTGTTATCAGAATCCTTTTAATTTTCTATAAAGGGGAGTCCCGGGCCCCCTTCCGGGGAGGAATTTTCTATTTTATAAACTATCTATTTTTTTCTTTTGATATTACTGGGGTCTTTCCTTTCTTTTTTGGAAACCCTTTTATTTTTTTTTCCCGTGAACTGTTTTTTTTTTCTTTTTTAATAGTAGTTCTTGGTTGGACCTTTTTTGCCCTCGGTTTTTTTTAGTGGTGCCCCCAATTTTTTTCTCTTTTTATATTACCCCTTCCAAGGGGGGCCAAAAGGGGTTTTTTGGCAACACCAGGCCACAAAACTAAAAGGGGCACACTGGTAGTCCAAATTATTTAATATCCAGAAAGGGGTCTTTATTGTATTTTTACAACAATCCTTAAAGCCCAAATTTAAAATTATAAAAAAAATGTAAGAGAGGGGGGATGTTTTTAAAAAAAAAATAAAATTAAAAGGTGGATCTGGGGGTTGATGGGGGTGACCATATAGTTTCTTAAGTTTTGCTCTGATAGGTGGTGGGGACTTTATATACCCACCGCTGGGGAAATAGACTATATTAACAACTACTGTTCCCTCCCAACCCATTTTGTTCTTTGTTTGCTCTTGTAAATATGTTCCATCAAATTTCTGTGTTCAGAATCAAATTTCACAAGATGGTGGGGAGTTTCCTCGCTGGGGGATTGATTCAGTGAACCACATTGGCTGCTCAGGAGTCAATGGGACTGCATAAGGTTGGGGTGGTTTTTTTGCATGTTAAGTTTTAATGTATCTGGTGCGTTTCAGGTCTAAAGTTCAATTGAGGACATTATATGAGTCTTACAAGTCAAAGTTTATCATGTGTTTAAACAAAATTCTATAGATGAACTGGTGTTACCACAATATCTGAGTGTTCATTATGTTACTGTGATACTTATGAACCATTTTGTTATGCTAACGAGAATTCTTTAGTTAAGTTTTATTTATATGAACTGTGAAAAGCTATCTATCTCAAATTTATTCAACATTTCAATTGTAAATCTCATCCATCAATCCTTGCTAGCTATATATATACTTAACACAGTACAGTATAGCCATTTTAGTATTCATATCACTCTAGTTTTGATTTATTTGTTTAAATACAGATAAGAAAAATTGCATCTTCTCACTGGCATAAAAGACAAGTTATACATTTCAGCAAATTGGCTTCTTGAAAGTTATTTTTAGTGAATTGGGAAATTATTACGTTGTTAGAATTACAGTAGAATAACATGTTAATCTATGATAGCAGTTAGGTTGCTCGAGGTGGGTCCTGTTCGTTTGACAATGTTTGATCTTGTGAAAAACATTCGGTATTTTGATACGTCTTGAAATTTGATGATTTTTCACCTTGACACTAACCCTAAACTTTCAGCCTAATCCTGAGCCATAAAACTATCACTGACGCTAACATATATTGTGGGTTAGTGGTAGACGCATTTTTAACTTTTTATTTTCGTAACTTTCTGTTTTCCGTTTGAGGACTCTATCTAAACACCATTCCCACCTCATTCATAACGTTAGGAATGCGATTTTTCATAACCCTAATCCAATCTCACTATAACCTATCACTAAACACAGTCTCACTCACCTTCTTCTTTTAAGACACATCACACTAATCCTTAATAAAGCCATCCATTGTACCTTTCCTCTGTTTCCAACTATCTCACCCATCTCACTATTCTAATTTGCCTCAAAATCCTTGGTACGAGTCTTCACCTTGCATCTTTCTTGAGTCCTCCCATAAAACTCACGTCTTGACTTGCTGCATCTGGTTTTCCGATCCCCAGTCTACTGAAAACTGCTATGAACTTCACATCACGTAATGGAACAAATGGGCCAAAATTCTCAATTACTACTCTTTAAGCCCCCACCTCCAGCTAGTCCTCTGTCTTTGACACAGTAAAACCTGGCTCCTGCCCTACAAATTTTACCTTCCCTTGGAATTGTATAGACAAATGTGCTTTTCTCAAAAATGTTCATCTCTCCTGTATGTGCTCTCACACCACTTTTCCATGCTCAAGGTCAATCTGATAGGAGCCTTAGTCTTTTTTCCTCTATACTCTTGGCCTGGGACAGCTAATAATAAATCTCTGGGTTTTGATACAACTTCTAGGCCAACACATATTTCACCTATCTAGCCTTGATGTTATTCTTTTGCTTTTACAATGAAGTCCGTAATGTGTCTATCCTGCCATATCTTCCTTTCTGTCTCCTGCTTTGTATAATCAACATGGAAGTTAACAGAATACATTATGTGTTTTCACATAGGCTTTACCCCACTCAACCTCCCTTACAGCAATAAAGTAATCTTTGACTCTTATGTTATCTAAAACTACAATCCAAGCTCTTAGCACTTTACCGTAGCCACCTCCAAACTCAAAAAAAATTTTTTGAAATCTTCCTCTTTTCTTACTCTGAACTTGTGTATAAAAGATTGGTTAATTTTAAATTCATACCTCTGTCTCATCTCTCTTATAGTCAACACAACATTCTCTGTGGCCTCCACATACATGACCACTCTTGTACATCGTGTTAGTTCATACTCAACTACTTTTGGCACTGGTCACCTGGTTTTATTCCACTTTATTCTCGTTTACTCTTTGACTTCCCCTCTGCAGAAATCCCTTCAGTGGAACACCTCAGCGACTGCCCACATGAATTAGTTTAAGCTACTGTATCAATACATGAAATACACAGGCTATTCCATTATGTTCTTCTCCATCTGAATTCGAATTATTGGTCAATTAGAGATTATTATTATAATGTGTGTTTTTCATAACTGTATGTCAGGTATTTAAACCCCTTTTCCGATGTACAGAGCTTAGAATTATGGCATTTTAAGTAAATAGTAATAATAATGGTCACGCGACTATACTTTTCTATATAGAGGGATACTGTGATATAAACATATTTATTATTTTATATTTATACAGGTGCATCTCAATAAAGTTATAATATTCATCTTAAGTTAATTTATGTCCGTAATTCAAGTTCAAATAGCCTCGGAGGAAACACATTGGTGTTGTGCTAGACTCTCTTACAGCCAGAGCAATATATTTCAAGCATTTATTGACTATGGCTTACAGCTAATGAAACCTAAAATGCAGTATACTAGGAAATTAGAATAATGTGAGAAAGGTAAATTTTAATGATCATGGTGTCACGCGCAAAGCTTTCTTAAACAGCCCCTCTGCCTGATTCAGTAGCTACACAATCATGGGGCAAGGGGTTGCGGATGACATGGGTGTCGAAGCTTAAACAGTTGTCCAGAAAACAATCATTGTTACCCTCCATTGAAGGGGGAGCCACTCAAGGTCATTGCTAAAGAAGCTGACTGTTCATAGTGCTGTATTAAAGCAGATTAATGGAAAGTTGTGTGGAAGGAAAAAGTGTGGTAGAAAAAGGTGCACAAGCAACAGGGATGAGCACAGCCTTGAAAGGATCATTAAGAAAAGGCCATTCAAGAATTTAGGAGAAATTGACAAGGAGGGGACTGCGGCCGACGGATGTCAACCCATTAGTGGTCTGGATAGAGAGACCAATGCTTCAACCACACATAGACATATCTGGGGCATGAGGTCCAACTGTAACCTTCCTTGTGTCGTACCACCCATAACCCAGAGAAGAATCTTACATGGGATAAAGAAAAAAGTACTGGACTGTTGCTCAATGTCCAAAGTCCTGTTTTTAGGTGAAAGTACAGTTTTCCATTCACTTGGAAAATTGTTCCCCCTGTGCCACGTATTTAGGTTAAAAATCCGGGGCCCCGGGCCCTAGGAGATGCCGGTATTGTCCCGCTAACCCCCAGAAGCGGGTTCCGGAGCCAGCTTCTTGACGATGGAGCGCGGAGAGGTGAGCAGCATTTTTATTTTTTTCAAGTCATAGCGGCCATACCCTTTTACAGGGGGAGTTATGAGGGGGGCAGAGGGGTACATGAGATTTGTACTAACTACAGGGGGGTGTTCCCAAAACCCACATAGGGCTGTATACCCCCTATGGGAATGTTTTTATAAGGGGGGTGTAACCCATACAGGTATACAGCATTTACACCTATGTATCTACCTATGGTAGCATATATACCTAAAACCCCCTATTATAAAGGGCATATATACCTACGATTTACAGAGATGTTACCTGTTCAGAGGCTGTATACCTGCTACGGGGGCAATTACCCATCTAAAGGGTGCGTTACTCTTACAGGGGGGCATAATACATACCTATCTACCGGGGGGGGGGATTTTTACAGGGAAACATATACCTACCTATGTACTGTGTACGTTATCTATCTACAGGGGGATATTACCTGCCTATTACGGGGGTACTAAACTATTTTCAGGGGGCTGATATTACCCAAAGCTCTACTTACCCCCCTAAGTGTACCTTATGCTTCATGCGGGTTTTAAGACCCACCCACTTAACGTGGGGAACATTTACCTACTTATTTACTTTTTTGGGGTACCATAAAAGAGGAGGGAAAAGTGGGAGATAAAAAAAAAGAAGTCTAAGATGTTTGGCATTGAAATTTTGCAGGGGCGGTTATGGCCGGGGGAAATTGTCAAGGAATCTTTGGTTTTGGGTTAGAAAAAATGGGAAAAAAAGCGACTCAAGAACAACTCTTAAGAAAATGCCTCTGTGAGTCCTTTGGGGTCAGGGGTTATTGGTTCTTTGTTTTGGGTTGTGCGGTAGTCACTGTCAAGTTGTGACCTGAACTGGTGTCTTTAAATTTTTTGTAAAGGGGGTAGTGGTCCGTGGACCACCGCGGCGGGGTGGGTGGAAGCCCACGCCGGGAACGGGGTCTAAATGGTCCCGGTATTCACCAGACCGCCGCAAAGCGGGGTGGACTTGACTGCGGGCGGGGGAGTGCTCCCAGGTGTTTCACTGGCGGGGCTTGAATGCGGTGGCGGCCAAGGGTAGACGTAGTACAGTTCATCAGGCAAGCTTCGTAAAGGGACAGGCAGAAGTTCAGGGACAGGGGCTCTGGATCGTTAAAGTGGACAGGCAGAAGTTCAGGAACAGGGCGGCTTGGATCGTTAACCGTCGTACAGGCAGAAGGTCCGGGCAGGCGGCAAATTCGTTTGTCGCTAAATGTAGGTAAGGGGTACCGGTCACGGATTGCACGGACTAGGAGCTAGGAACGCTTTTCGAGGTTAATAACACACTATGGCTCCGGCGCGGGACCGCCTAAATAGGAGCAGTGCCCGGGAATACCCAAATTACCGGCGCCCTTGCCCCTTTAAACTTTCAAACAGTCAGCACGGCCGGGAGGGAGATGGAATGAAATGAGCAGGAAGCGCGGGCCGGGTTAAGTTTACGCGTCGGGCGAGGTGGGAGGGTTTGCGGCGGGACTGGGGTAGTGAGGGGTTGGGGTTGGTCGCAGTGTGGTGGGTGGTACGATCGATGATGTTGACTCGTGTTAGAGGGGACGGTTGGTGCCGACTAGTAGGGGGTGAGGGGTCTGGGTGGTGGGACCAAAGAGTGGACCCGAACCCGCCAGTGCGGGACGGGGCTCCCGTGGGAGCGCAGCACGGGGACGCGCTGCGACCCGTGGACAGAGGTCGCAGGGGCGGTCGTGAATTACCCCCCTTGGGCCCCCCGCCTGGGCCCCCTCTCATACTGGATCGAAGAAATCTCTGGATGAGATTACGGTTCAGGATATTCTCTCCGGCTCCAAGACCTCTTCTTCAGGACCAAACCTTCAGTCTACCAGAATGTACAATTTCCCTCTAGTTCTCCCTATACGCAGGTCTCCTTGACTACAAGACATTGGGGAAGCATCAGCTTGGGTGGGAGGAGGGGTAGATTCCGAGCGATCGGTTAAGGACCAGGGGTTTTCGTGAGAGCGGTGGAAAGGAGTTAGGCATTATTTGGTGGGAGGGCGCGGAGTTTGTAAGAAACCTGATTAATGCGAGTGATAACCTCGAGGGGCCAGGAAGCGGGGGTCCCAAGATGTTGGAGGGGCATCTCTTAAGACGGACATATTGGCCGCAAGCCACACCTTGTCACTGGGGCGACACAGGAGGGAGGACTCGTCCTTTGTCTAGCTTGGGTCTTGTGCGTCGGACGCGCGGAGCAGAGATTGGCGGGTCTGGGGACAGATTGTGTCTCTTATGTCCTGAACTGTGCGTCGCGCCGCACCTTGGATGGAGATGACAGGAGGGAGCGGTGGCGGGATGCAGACCGGTATACAATGTAGAAGGGAGGGAGACCCTGCGGATTCTGCGTCTGGGGAGTACGAGGAAACTCCGCCCATGGGCACAAGTTGACCAATCGTCTAGGCGTGCTGGAACCGAGCTAGTGGGTAGATAAACTCCCAAGACCTGGTTTACTCTATTCCCCTGCCAGTCGTCTGAGGGTGGTAAGCAGACGACGAAGTCGTAGTCACCTGGGTTGGGACCACAGGGCACGCCCAGAACTTGGAAAACACAACTGGACTCCCCCGGATCGAAGACGATTTGCTGCGGGAAGAAGATGTGGAAAAATAGCTCGCAGGCGGGTGTGGGACGATGGCAGCCTGGCAGAGGGACAACTGCGCATTTGACAAAGCAAAGCAAACAAACTCACATAAAAAATCAGAAAGAAATTACGGCAAAAATAAAAATAACAAAAATTAAAAAAAAAAAAAAAAGAGATAAAAAAAAAAAAGAAAAACATAAACAAATACAAAAAAAAAAAAAAAAAAACAAAAAAAAATAGAGAAAACCCAAAAAAAAAAAAAAAAATAAAAAACAAACCACAAAAAAAAAAAAAGAAAAAAAAAAAAAATAAAACAAAAAAAAAATAAGAAGCAAAAAACACAAAATAAAAACAAAAAAAAAATAAAAAAACAACAACAAACAAGAAACAAGGCAAAAAGAAAAAAAATAAAAACAAAGAAAAAGGAAAAAAAAAAAAAAAGAAAAACAAAGAATAAAAACCAAGAAAAAAAAAAAAAGCAATAGCAACAAAAAAAAACCAAAAAATAAAAAAAAAAAAACAAACTAGACAGAAAAAAAAATAGAAAATACAAAACAAAAAACAAAACCACGAAAAAAAACCAAAATAACAACAAAGGACAAATAAACAACTGAACTACGAAAAAACAAGAAGAAAACAGAAATAAGAATAAACAACACAACAGAAAACAAAAAAAACCAAAAAAAAAAAAGAAAAACAGAGATAGAAAAAAAACAAAAAGGACACAAAACATCCAAAATAACACCAAGAAAAACACAAATACCAACAAAAAAAAAAAAAGAAAGAACAAAAAAGACAAAGAACAAAAAAAAACAAGAAAAACCAAGCACACAACATAAAAAGCCAAATACAGACAACTACAAAAATCAAACACACCCCACACACAAAGAAAAACAATAAGAAAAAAATAACACACCACCACAAAAAAATACGACAAAAAAAACCAAAAAAACAGAAAAAACAAACCAAAACAACCAAAACGCCAAAAATAAAAAATAAAAATAACAAACAAACAAACAAAAACAAACAAAAAAAAAAAATGCATACAAACGAGAATAAAAAAAAACCACAGACAACAAAGAAATACAGAAACAAAAAAATAAAAAATAAAACAAAATGATCGATAAAATCGAAAACAAAAAAAGGGAAAGATCCGTCGTCACAAATGTCGGTGTGCCAGCCGCGGCGGGAGATCGGTTATAAAGTCCATGCAATGTTTTTCCAGGTTGCGTCAGACTGAGGTATGGGTGTAGTAGCCTGTGGCTTTGTGACCGAGGAGTTTGTTGGGGACGGCGGTTACTGGCCCTGAACGAATTTCCTGACTCCTTGACGAGCTTTGGCACCTATACAAGGGTATCACACAGGACGTCTTCGAGCGCCGGGATGGGAGGCCGGCCCAGCAAAGAGAATGTCCCCATTTCAGGAGGTTGCGGGAGTGCAGGGCGTTACGTACGGTCATACCTGGAGGGGGAAAACTTCGGGGAGGTCAATGGAGCCGCGTGAGATAAGGTGTTCTGGGGGAATTATTGCTCTGGTTGTTGGTCTCCTACCACAGTCGACGCAGGGAGTGAAAAGGGGTCCGCTTGCTGTTTTTGCGGGGGAAGTGAATCTGGTAGTCGACCGGGAGAAGAAGAGGCGACTCCTAGCCTGGTGTGGTCAGTCGCTGAAGCGTCATGCAGGTATTGAAGGTTTTTTGTGGTCCAAATAGATGCCGATGGGATGGCGAGCCCGTCCAATAGTAGCGCATTCTTCCAAAGCCATCTTGTGGCCAGCAACTCACGGTCGCTATGTTGTAGTTCCTTTCGGCGGGAGAGACCGTCTTGGAAAAGAGCCCCACGTTAGTTCTTGCCCGTGGCCTTTTTTGGGTAAGGATGGCTCGACCCCACAGTAGGAGGGCATCCACTTCCAAAGTGAAGGGTTTTGCGGGCGGTCGGCCGCGAGGGAACAGTTGCTGTGGTAAGGCAGATTGAGCTTTGCGAATCCTCCTCAGCTTTGGCAGTGCCCGCTGCGCTGGGATTAGCGTGTTTTCTTAGTGAGCGCCACTATCGGAGCCCACTAGGTAGAAACGTGGGAATAAATTGGCGATTAATAGTTACAGAACCAGAAATGCTGTATGGCACGCAAAACCGGACTGGGGGGGCACTGCACACGGCTGCAGCTTTGCTGGATCCATGTGTAGGCCTTCGATCAGAAATACTGTACCCAGAAACGGACGGCTGGTTTGGTGGAAGAGGACTTCTCAGTTTGGCATCAGGTGATTATCTCGGAGCGCTTCACACCTGACGGACATGACATGGTGGGATCGAGGGTCAGGCAAGTACCCCCAAAATATCGTCAGATAGATACTTCGAGGTGTAGAGAAGTTCTGAAAAATGACATTCAGAGCTCCTGGACGCAGCAGGGCCTTACACGTTCGAATGGCATTACAGGTACCCGAAAGTGGCCGTCCTGGATGTGCAGGCCGTCTTCCATTCATCGCCTTGTGGAATCAGACCAAATTTGTCGGCCTCTTAGATCCCAGCTTGGAGAAAATTCCTTGGCCCTGCAGCCGATCAAATCAACTCCGTGATCAACGGTTAGCGGGTAGATCATCACCATGTCTTATTCCGACCCGATAATTTCAATGCAGGGTCGCAAGGTACCATCCTTCTTTTCCGAAGAAGAATCCTGCCCCGCGGGAGAAGAGCCTTCCGAAATAACCCTTCTGGAGTTCTCACTGAATGTTACTTGGACATGGTTGTTGTTCTGGAACGGTATACGGGGAAGACTTGCCCCGCGGGGGCTGTGGATACAGGGCAATAGGTCAATTGGGACCCTATCAGGCCGATGTGGCGGAGGTCTTGCCTGCTTTCGGGAGACGGACATAGCTACTCCTGGTAAGGCGTGGAAGACGTAGAGGCTTGCTGGTACCGTAAAGCGGCCGGGCAACTGGCGAGGTTCACCAAAAGCGAGGACGCCATTGAGCCCCCATCGAAGACCTGTGCCCGATGCCAGTCAAGCACCGGGGCATGGGCTGCATCCATGGAAGACCAATAGGGCCGGGCGGAAGCAGCCGGGGTACCACTAGGACCGATAGTCTCTCTTTGTGAAGAGCCTACTTGGAGGACAAAGGTTCCAGTTAGGGGAAACGGACTGGGTCACTGAGGATCGCTCCCATGACGGAAGGAACTTGGACAGAGGATTCTCCAGGGGACCCACGGGAAGGCAGTGTTGAGACACCGGGCCGCGTTTCAGGATGGTTTCCCGCAGAGGCGTCAGAATGCTGAAATTGAAGTGGGTTCCCGGCTTCAGTGTCGATCCGGACGAATATGTTCAGGCGGGCAGAGAGGAGCTGCCCCGCTTTAGGGATGCTTCTCCCACGTAGCCTCGGTGTGCCGTTCTCCGGATGCCGCTCGGGAAGCAGGTACAACAATGGATGAGCTGCTTCAGGCTGCCGCAGTAGAGACATAGGTCTTTCCGCCATCGATTAAGTTTTGCGGAGCCAGGTGGGCTTATCACTTGCTTGGCCGGTGCCGGAGGCGGTGGAGGCGGTAGAACCCCCGGTGGTGCAAGATGAGATGGACGGTTGTCCGGGCTGGTTCTTGTCTTGGCGCGAGCTCTCACGCCTTTCTGCGAATCGGATGTCAATCCAGTTAGCCAGGTGGATTAGCTCGCTTAACTGAAGACGAGGTCCCGGGCGGCGGAAGCGCATCCTTGATTGGGCAGGAGGCCTTGTTGGAATGTGGGGCATTCATGCTGCATCGTTCCAGGCTGAGTCGAAATGCTAGTGTGCGGAATTGCACGGCGTAGTTCCACGGAGGAGGTTCCCTTTGCTGAGGGTTCAACAGGGTGATTTCGGCAGACGGACGCCAAGGCAGGGTTCCTCGAAGACACTCCGGACCTCTAGTATAAATGTCGCTAGATGGCCGTGATTGGGTCACCTCGGTACCCACAGAGGAGTTTGCCCTAGGCCAGGGCTTTACGGAGAGGGAGAGATATGACACGAAGGCCACCTTGGAACTTTCTGACGGACAATGCCTGCCATGAGTTTCACATGCAGGGAAGCACTGGGTGATGTGAAGCCCTGCAGACCTTGGAATCCCCATCTAAACTAGTCGGCATGGATAACCGGAGGTTGGGACCGATGGGCAATGCCCCAGAGGAACCACGCAGCCGACTGATGCTGCTGGAGGTGGCGATGAACTGCTGCCCAGAGAGGCGAGTTTGCTCGAGCTGTTGCGCTTGCTGCGCGGATCTGTTTGGGACTGCATGGCCACAATGGTGGTGATACTGGCGGACACTTGTCAAAGACACCTTGGCGGGAGCCATGGCCGGATCTACTGTAACGGATGGGTAGAGTGGATCCGCTGGACCACCGCAGGCGATGGTGGTTGGAAAGCCCACGCCAGGGCACGGAATTAAGTAGGTTCCCGGGTATTCACCAGAGCCCGCCCGCAAAGGGGATGGATCTTGCTGCGGCGGGGTCTACCAGGTCGTTGTCCACTGGCGGGGCTTGTGCTGGTGGCGACCAAGGGTAGCGTCGTACAGATTGTAGGGCACAGCTCGTGGGCGGGGAAGGCGAAGGTCAGGACAGGCGGTCTGGATCGTAATCGGTGGCCAGGCAGACGGTCAGACAGGCGGTCTCTGGATCGTAAACGTGGACAGGCAGAAGGTCAGGGCGGCGGCACGACTCGTGATCGTTAATAGATAAACGGAGGCAAGGGGTAGGTACACGGAAGACAGGACTAGACTAGGAAGCTTTCTCCAGAGGTATAACACCTAAGGGATTCTGGCCGAGGGCCGGGCAGGAAGAGGCAGACCTAAATAGGAGCAGTGCCGGCACTACCCACTTACGGCGCACTGCCCTTTAAATTTCAAACAGCCGGGGCGCGGCGCTGCGCGCTAGAGACGGAGCCACGCTGCCCGGGAGACTGGGACATGACTGGCAGGAGCGCGGCCGGGGTGTAAGTTGACGCCGCCGGGGACTGGGCAGAGCGGACCCCGAACCCGACGTGCGGGGACGGGGGGCTCCGCAGGGAGCCGCTGACGGTACGCGCTGCGACGAGACAGAGGTGGTCGCAGGGGCGTCCGTGAAAATATTTATTATTGTGAGTGGTTATTATTGGATGGGGGCCTAGTGGACAGTTCTGTCCAGGGACCCATAATGCTGTTAAGATGTTCCTGGTCCATTGTATTATATCAGGTTTAAGGTCAGCGCAGTCACCTACCAGGACATTTTAGAGCTTTTATGCTTCTCTCTGCTGACATGCTTCATGAAAATGCCCACACTGCCAAAAGTGCCAATAATGGTATGACTATGCTTGATTGGCCAGCAAACTCGCTTGACCTAAACCCTATAGAAAATCTATGATGACAGTACCAGAGGCAAACACAGCAGCTGAGTGGAGGGTGATATATCGAGTTATAACTTCAGCGCATTCACGTATAATGGTCAAAAAATTTGTGTCGTCTGTGCACCAAAATACATTTATGATGCCCATAGTTTTTTCAAAATACAGCCTTGATGAGTGCTTTATGCTATGAAATAAAAAACTTTACATTTTATTAATACATTACTAGTCAATAGGATCCATTAGAATTTGCTGAGTTTTTCAGATGCTGTAAAGATTTAAAGGGGTTGTCTCAATACATTGATTCATCTTACCTCAGTCCTGTTTTCTTGGTATCATTCTGAATTCAAGGGGCGTGTTTACTGGCTTCGCTAGGCTGCCGTAGAAGCCAGGTCTGTAGCTCTTGGCAACCAGTTCTGGCAGCCATCATGAGACGATTGACAGGTCAGCAGCTTTAGTGACCTGAGGAGTTTATTGTTGCCAGCCCATACACGAGGGGGGCTATCTGAACTAGGTAGGATACTGTTAATGGACATCCCACTCACGGCCATTTATTAGGTACACCATGCTAGTAACGGGTTGGACCCCCTTTTGCTTCAGAACTGCCTCAAATTCTTCGTGGGCCTTTAAGATTACAACAAAGTGTTGCAACGATGCTCCATTTGGTACCAAGGGGCCAAAGGAGTTGCAAGAATATAATTCCCCACACCCAGACACCACACCACCAACGGAAACCGTTGATACCAGGCAGGGGATGGACTCCATGTTTCATGTTTTGCGCCAAATATGACCTACCATTCCGAATGTCGCAGTCAGAAACTCGAGACTCCTCAGACAGGCACCGTTTTTCCATATTTTACTGTCCAATTTCGATTGAGCTTGGGCAAATTGGAGGCCTCAGTTTCCTGTTTTAGCTCTGTGAAAGGAGTGCACCGAGGGTCTTCTTTATATATGCTGCTGTTAGCCATCTGCCCTCAAAGTTCGCCGTTACTGTGCGTTCAGAGATGCTTTCTGCTACTTGGTTGTAACAGGCGGCTAATTTGAGTCACTGTTGCCTTTCTATCAGCTGAACCCGTTCTGCATTCTCCTTTGACCTTGGCATCCAAAAGGCATTCGCACTGGACTGCCGCTATGGATGTTTTTTCATTTTTTCGACCATTCTCTGTAAACCCTCGAGATGTTTGTGGTGAAAAATCCCAGGAGATCAGCAGGTTCTGAAATACTCAGACCAGCCCTTTGGCAACCAAACAACCATGCCAGTTCAAAGGCACTCCAAAATAACCTTTCTTCCCATACTGATGCTGGTTTGAACTGAGGAGATTGTGCTTGACCTTGTCTACATGCTAATGCAGATAGTGTGCCGCATGATGATTGGTGATTAGAAATTAAGTGTTAACGAGCAGTTGGACAGGGGTACTATAAAGTGGCGGTTGGGGTATATTGCAAAGTGACTTGTTTTTGCAAGATGTTTAACATAAAAAGCAATCCTTGTAGTAAGACAACCCCTTTAAGCCATGCTCATGCTGTGAGTAGAGCCACATTGCAGCGATACATTGTGCCAAACAACATACTCAATTTTGGTTAGACTGTATATGTAGTATAATAAAGCAATAATAAATTTGCAGCTATAAAAACATTTAATAAATGCATGAATGCTGCAAAATATTAAAATCTTATCCTAATGGTTCAGGTAACACATGAGAAATTGAATAAACAGTAATAAAAAAAGGTAGTGACGTGAAAGATGCCTGAATTCAGAGTTCCAAGTTGAAACTGTAGCAACCAACACTGAAGCTCCTGCAACTCTTTCAACCTTATAGCTTACAGTAATTCCTGCTATATCATATGACCAATGACCTGTACAAGAAAGACACCAGCCTTCTAACTGCTACAGAAAATCTGCCTGGGATCACAAGCCTGGGATCAAAGAAGAATAAGTCAATCAGGAAGGCTTGAGCAATTTCTTTTAGATGTTCTCCTGAAATTCTGGGCTATGTGGCCCTTACACAGCAGTAGTTTAACCTTTCTGAGTTTGAATTTGTGACTTATTGGGTGTAAAGAACAGAATTAAATGGTTGAGTATATGAAAGAATGTCATGATTTGCTGATCTTTTCTGGTTGTCCTGTAGAAGCACAATAAGGAGCTTTCTTTGGATGCTTTCTTTGAATACCAAGTAAAATATTAAAGAAAACACCTCAACAAGTACAGTCAACTAATAAGGCCAGTTATACTCCCTACACTGGCCTCAAAGTGATGTTCAAGAAGCAACATGAAATATATATTATATATGCATTTTTGAAGTGATAAGAATGTACCATACAGTATATAGGAGCAGAGATATGTAGTCCGTAAAGTAGAGAAACTTGTATTCACTAGCAGTAGATAAAATTACCTTTATTTCCTGAGCACATCAAAAACAAAACAGCATTGTATTTGGTAATAGTCTTCACTAACCTTTCCTTACATGTTAAAAGCTAATCATTTTGGTGAGAAAACCCCTTTAGTGGCACATCAGACCCACCATAGAGCCTTGAAACATGACTAGGGTTTTAAAGCCAAGCCAGATATCCATTTGCAGTCTGCTATATCTGCTATGGATATATGAAGAAAAAACAGTTGATCCAGCAATCCATTCCAATGAGTTAAAAAAATCCTTTATTGAAAATCCACTAAAAATATGGCAGTGAAGCACCGGAAAAGATGATACACTGCTGACACATTTCATAGGCTACCCCTTAGTTTTAGCATTTGCTCTTACAGTAAAGAATCTCTTTCTATGTTTATTTAGAAACCTTCTTTCCTCAAGACGTAGAGGATGCCCCCTTGTTCTGGATACAGTACTAGGTATAAATAGATCTTGTGAGAGACCTCTATATTGACCTTTGAAATATTTAAACATATTTATTATGTTCAACAAAGCCGTCTTTTCTCTAAACTAAATAACCATAATCTTGCTAATCTTTCTGGGTACTCAGTTCACCCAGTCCTTTTAATACTTTTGTTGCCCTCCTTTGAACCTGTCCAAGCTCTACAATGTCTTTCCTGTGCACTGGTGCCCAAAACTGTACACAGTATTCCATGTGTGGTCTAACCAGTGACTTGTATAATGAGAGAATAATGTTCTCATCATGTACATCTAATGACCCCTTTAATACAACCCATGATCCTATTTGCCTTGGCAGCTGCTGCCTGACACTGGCTGCTACAAGTAAGTTTACTGCCCACCATGATTCCTAAGTTCTTCTCCATGTCACTGTTACCCATAGTTTTTCTGTTTAACAAATTATCCTACAATGGATTTTTCCTTCCCATGTGCATAACCTTTCTTTTATCCATGTAAACCCCTTCCTCACATTAGACGTATCTGTACATCCTAGTGGAAAGTGACTTCCCGCAAATGGACGTACAGGTACGTCCTGGACATTGTGCGGGCTCTCAAGCATACTCCATACGATCACAGCATTGGACCAGCTGTGTATTACAGATGGCTCCATGCGGGTCAATTAACCCTTGTGCTGATATTGTCAATAGTGATCCCTGCAGCTAAGGGAAAGACAAAGGGAGGGAGGTCCCTCTGTCCCCATCAGAGCACTCACAGTGCAGCTTCCGGAGTGTCTGTGACATCACTATACCCGGCAATGTCCTGTGTCTTGAAGAGCAGGATACGGCAGTACTGCTGTGCTGTGCTCTAAAGATCACTGATACAAGTCCTCTATGGGGAAAAGTAAAAAAAAGTTTAAAAAGTGCAAGAAAAGTAAAAATAAACGCACGCACATACCACTCCTTTTTTCTTCCCTCACGTTTCCCCTTTCCAGACACTAATTGCCCCAATAAGGATCAAAAATAAATAAAGTAGGTATATTTGGTATCGCTGTGTGCGCAACGACCTACCCTATAAATCTGTCAGATTATTTTACCCACACAGTGAACACTGTAAAAAAAAAAAAAAAAGTCACAGAATTGCGATTTTCATTTATCCCGCAGCACATAAAGTAGATTAAAAAGCGATCAAAAATTCATATAAATGCTAAAATGGTACCAATAAAAATGTCAGTTCATCCCACGAAAAAACTTTTACACAGCTCTGTATATGGAAAAAAAGTTATGTCATAATGATAGAGATTAGAGATGGCCGAATTTCTCAAAAATTCGCTTCGTCACTTTTCGCCGAATTTTCCGACAAAAATTCGTTTCGTCCGACATTACTATCGGCACGAATCAACGTTAAAAAACCATCTATTTCCAGGCTGCCCAGATCCTGCAGGGTGTCTGTAGAACGTTGTTGGCCAAGCTTAAATATGCAGAGGGGCAAGGGCGCTTGGTTTTGGTCTTTCATACAATGTTGTGTTTTAGTAGACACGCACATGACTGCAGCCGCTCTTAGAATCGCTTCACTATAAAATTCCTTCCCCTGGACACTTAAGAAGGGCAGAAACTGACCAAAAAACTCTAGGCGGAATGTAGCCTGATAAAGTCCATGCTAGCTAAAGCGGGAAAAAACAAGCTGAGAGCTTCAGGTGGCAACAATAGTGATAAAGTGTGGAGTGACGGCGGCAGCCACAGCAGCACGAGGTCAGCATGGAACAATGACATTCTGGAAGGCGGCAAAACATTATTAGGCCACAGAGTGTCACAAATGAAACAGTGTGGAGATACACGGTCGGCAGCAGTATGAGGTCAGACAGTGGCATAAAATATACAATGACATTATGGAGGCGGCAAAACATTTTAGGCCACAGAGTGGCACAATGGATACAGTGTAAGGTCCACGGCGGCAGCAGTATGAGGGTCCAGACAGTGGCACAATGACATTATGGAGGCGGCAAAACAGTATTAGCCACAGAGTGCACAATGATACAGTGTGGAGGATCACGCTGCAGCAGTATGAGTCAGACAGTGCACAATGAACATTATGGAGTCGTAAAGAACAGTATTAGGGCACAGAGTGGCACAATCACACAGTGTGGAGGTCCGGCGCAGCAGTACAGAGGTCAGACAGTGGCACAATGGCATTCTGGAGGTGGCAAACAGTATTAGCCGACAGAGTGGCACAATGATACAGTTGTGGAGGTCACGTGCGGCAGCAGTATGAGTCAGACAGTGCACAATGGCATTCTGAGGTGCAATTTTAACAGTAATTTAGGCCCAGAGGTGGCACAATGATACAGTGGTGGAGGTCACGGCTGCAGCAGTATGAGGTCAGACATGGCACAATGACAAATTTCTGAGGTGGCAAAAACAGGAGTAGGCCACATGTGGAGGCACGGCAGCAGCCAACGGCAGCAGCATGAGTCAGACAGTGGCACAATGTACGACAGTGTGGAGGCACGACATGAAGTCACAGCAGCAGCATGAGGTCAGAGAGTTGGCACAAGAACATTACGTGCAGGTGGCAAAATAGTAATTAGGCCACAGAGCGGCACAATGACTGAGGTTGCGGAGTGTCGACGTGCGGCAGCAGCATGAGGGTCAGCAGATGGGCACAATGAAGAGAGTGGAGTTGATGACAGGAGGCAACAGCATGAGGTTCCAAGAGTGGCACAACGAATGACATTCCCTGCAGGTTGCAAAATAGTAGTAGGCCACAGAGCGGCACAATGACTGATAGCGGAGGTCACCGGTGCGTCAGCAGCATGAGTCCAGGCCAGTGGCACAATGACCGAGAGATGAGGTATACAGGAGCAAACAGCATGAGGTCAGAGAGTGCACAAAGACATTCTGCCAGTGGCAAAGTAGTATTAGGCCACAGAGCGGCACAATGACTGAGAGCGGAGGTCACGGCGGCAGTAGCATGAGTTCAGGCAGTGGCACAATGACAGAGAGTGTGGAGGTGATGACAGGAGCAAAACAGCATGAGTCCAGAGAGGCACAATGACATTCCATGGAGGTGGCAAAAGCAGTACCAGGCCGCAGAGTGGCACAATGACTCAGTGTGGATCGTCACGCAAACAGCAACAGCACAGCAGCAATGAGCACATATAGTAGCACAATGACAAGTTGTTTGAGGTGGGTGGCATACCAGTCCCTGGTAAAGGGACTGATTTATGGCGATGTAGAAACTAATAGCAGATGTTTGGGCATCAGGCGTGTGGACGGCATCAGAATAGTTGTCCTGATGCATGATAGTTTTGAAACCCAGACTGACCCAAATTCATTGGTGTGTGGAAATCCTAGGCCGATCCACGCCAGATTCATCATGACATAGTCAATCGTTCAACATTTCCCGTGGACAACGGGTTTCTCCCTTGGGGTAACGATGGCCCCCCGCCGCACTGAACACGTCCGCTCCTGATGCCACACTCACGGGCCAGGTCCAAGGACAGCTACTCCACTTGCAAACCTCGGCAAGTTGCGCCACACATCATTTTGGCTGCCCTCAGTAGTCCAGCGGATCTTCCTAAACTTGGGTGGCAGAGTGCATCCAAGTAGCCACAACCTGTTGGTTCAGGGAATGCTCCATGTCCTGCTTGCTTGCTGCTCTGCTGCTGGTGCCTCGCCCTCCTCACAGGCGGGTGAATTGGAAGCCTGCTCATCGAGTGACTCCAGACTTAGGTTACTGCAGAAGAGCTGGTACTCGCTCCTCACCCCCCCACCTACCCCCAGCATCCCGTCCGGCAGTAGTAACTGATCGCTGAGGAAACCCCCGATCAGACCTGTCAGAGAGGGACGGATGCCGCACATAGCAGCGGCCAACTGATTTACGAGGAATTCCCTATAGTATTTGAGGTTTGTCCTTCCCTCTCAATAGCTGGGAAAAAGGCTCCCATTTTGGACCGGTAGCGAGGGTCCCAATAGGGTGGAGAGCCAGAAGACATCCCTCTCCGATTCTGACTATTACGGGCTGTCACTATCCAGCAAAATAAGCATGCTGCGGACATCTGCACAAGTGACTCCGAGGGGCTCCCTGCTCCATTTCCACAGTATAACATGCCATTCGGTGCCATGGAGTCATCTGCCTCGTCTGTCCTCAATGCCATACCACCTCCTCCATTCTGCTCCTGCTCCTCCTCTCTTGTCACCTGGTAGAATATCCACTCATTTCACCAACAATGCTAATCTGCTCCAAAGTCCTCCTCCGTCCTCCCACCTCCATTTTCAGTCCCCACCGGACTCCTGTGGCCACGGAGATGTAGTCGCCACAATCTCCAGTCCCCTGCCCAGCACAGATTTTTCATTCGCATCTGATTTTTCCCAGAATTAACAGTGGAATGACGTTATTCATCCCGTATCCTTGCGACTGACAAATAACGTTGCCTCCTCGAATGGGCCTCAACAAACGGCAGGTGTCACAGCATGACCTGCCACTGGTCTGAGCATCAAAGTTACACAGGGGATAACATCCCCCCCCTGGTCCCTGGATCATCAAAAAAATCGTTAATGGCCTTCTCTCTGTTCATCACAATCTGGTCAACATGTGCTCCTGGAATTCCAGCGGGTGGAAACATCGAATATCAGAGCGTGTTTGGGGAAAAGGGGCCGTTCTGTCCGCTGCAACTTGAGGAGGGGTGTTCCTGGCTTTGTACGAATGGATTAAAGTTCATGCAACGTTTCCTTGCCATTTTTCAGAATTGTTCTGAAGATCGGTGGAAGACTTCAGGAACCTTTTTACAACCAGATTGAAACGAGCGCCATCAGGGCGCATGACCATGCCTTCCCTCGGTGCAAGCCGCGGACACCATGGTTTCCTCCCATTTCCGTCACCATGGTTCCGATTTGCCAGTTGCGCGGAGAAAGCCACTATCGATTTCTTGCTTGCATGAACGCGGACAGTTTTCCTTTCCTCCCCTGTGTTGACTCGTTCCGCCGAGGGCAAGCTAGGTGTAGAGAATGCGTGACACCGCAGTGCCCTACACATGTGGTAATGATGGAGCAGTACTTTGGATGCTGAGAATGGAGGAGGTGTGGAGGAGGAGGAGGGCGGACATTGGCGCAGGACACAGTTTGAACACAACGTGGAGGAGAAAGCTGCGTCTCCTGTCCAAGTTGTGGGGGTTGTGTGCATACCTGGGCAGGAAGCACATTCACCCAGTGGGCCGTAAAGGACATTGTACTGGCCCTGACCGTAGATACAGCTCCAAGTACGTCCGCGCTGCCGTGTAATCCGTTGGAACAAACCGATATAGCTCAAGAGACTGACCACGTTTCTGTTCTACATATTAGAAGTGCTGGAACTAGGCTTTTTGGAAAAGAAATTACGGCTTGGAACTTCCCCCCCCCCCCCCCCCTTTCCCATCCACGGCTCGGCACAATAGCCATAGTTCTCTGAATGGAGTCAGAGTCCCACCATTTTGAAAGGGAGGGACTCGCATACCAACAACTTGGACAGGTGCACGGTCAGCTGCTGCACCTTAGGATGTTGGACGCATACTGTTGTCTCTTTACAATCGCCTCTCTGAACGACTGGAGAAATGTGTTGTCAACACACACCGACAAATTTGGGGGGTTTATTATAGCGAGGAGCAAGCATCTGGACCGGGAGAGAATGTCAAAGAGAAACAGCTGCCTTCTGCAGAGGTGGTGGAGCCTTGACTGGCTGAAATGCATGCGTGCACTGGCCGCTGCTGCTGCTGCAGCGCAGGATGGACCACCACATCTGAGCCACGTTTCTCCCCCAGGCCACCGATGGTGACGCTGATGTGTTGACGCAGGGCCGTTGTGCAACGTTAGCTCCCGGCCACGCTTTCACTTTTCTGCACACTAGATTCTACATATACCCAAATTCGCTCCTCCGTGTCCTTAGCAAAGACTGCCACACCGCCGAGTAGCTGATTTTACCGCCAACGCTCCGCCACTGATGATCTACTGCCGCCGCTGCCCTCGCTGAGCCCCCTGTGCCGCTACTGTCTTGGACCTGCGAATGCGGGGTTTTCTACCCCGTGGCCGCTGGCTCCCGACATCACCTCAACCACACAGCTGCTACCCTGCTGACGACACGGCCACACAACCCACTTGCTGGCTGCCGCCGCCTGGCCTGACGCGCAAGCTGACAGCCCTCTTCTCCTGACGATGATGAAGCCCTTTCTTCACCCTGCGGCTCCCAAGTGCGGTCGGCTATACATCATCATCTATTTGTTTTCATCGTCACTTGCCTACTGTCCTCATCACACCGGTCTTGGTAAGCCGAGGACTGACCTCACACCACATGACCTCCCATGCACTCCACATCTATAACTTTGGCCGCCTACTGCAAGAAGCTGGTGATATTGGCCCATTTCTTTCGCTGCGACAAACTGCTTACTGCCCTCCCTCAAATTGTTCATCCTCAGCTATATAGTGGGCGCTGAGCCAGACCACATATAATCCCTGGCTGAGGAACTGGATGGGACATAGGCGGGCTGAGGAAAGGTGAGGGCCGCTGACCCGCTCCCCCCCGGCCCATGCCAACTAAGTGCTTTGTGTCTGAGGTTCCCACCGACTCTTGGCTGGGTTGTCAGATTGTCATCTGGGAGGAAGAGGTTGACCCCTAGTCAACCATCAAGAACCCTTGGTTGCTGGAACAACACACGTCCGCTAGATGACAGCGCAGTTGTGCCTCACCGAGTGACCCCTGCAGCGACGACCCCTTGCTGTGTCTGCGACCTGGGCCCGTTTCAGAATTTTGTGCCACTCCACTCCTCTCGGCAGTTGCAGATCCTGCCCAACCTTCTCAGTCCTGACATCCTGGTTTTGTTCCTAAAATGTACAGACACTGTTTGATGAACTATCTGTATATGATAAATATACACCCTGTTTTTGACTCCAAAATGAATCCCAGTAACAAGCTTGGGTTAACCCTTGGATATAAAGTTGCGCTCCACAAATGGGCCAAGGAAAAATTTACTTGTATGTGTCGTTTACAAGCCACAGTGTGTTTTAACTAAATGTAAAAGCACAAACAGCCTAATTAACCTTCGCTGTGAATTATGCTACAAGAAAAATGTATATATTTCGGTGTAGAAAAAGACGGGTTTATTTTGTGTCAGACACAGCACAAAACCAACGCTTAATTAACCCCTGGATGTAAATTGCGCCAAAGAATTAGCACACCACAAAAACTAGTAGCTTTGTAAGCGTTACATTGCGTGTTTGTCTACCCACACAACAAGAGATACAGTTTTAATTTGCCTTTTGCTTGTGAATTATGCTACCAAAAAAAAAAAATATATATATTTGGCGTTGGAAAAAGACGGTTTAATTTTTGTCTAGCAATCACCAGCAAAACAACGCTTAATTAACCCCTGGATGTAAATTGCCCCAAAGATATTGAGCCGCACAAACTAGTAGCATGTGTTAGCAGTGTTACAATTGGCGTGTTTTTCAACTGCCGACACAACAAGATGAGTACAGTTTGTAATAGCCTTTGCTGTGAATTAGGCTACCAAAAAAAATGATATATAATTTTGGCGTTGAAAAAGACGGTTTAGTTTTTTTGTTCAGCACACCAGCAAAACAACGCTTAATTAACCCCTGAATGTAAATTGCGCCAAAGAATTGAGCCGCACAACAGGAGCGTGTTACAATTGCGTGTTTTCCCTACTCCATCACACCAAGAGATAACAGTTGTAATTTGTCCTTTGCTGTGAATTAGGCAACCAAAAAAAAAAATATAAATTGGCGTTGAAAAAGAACGGTTTATTTTTGTCATCACAAGTGCGCCCACAAAACAACGCTTATTAACCCCTTGGATGTAAATTGCGCAAAGAATTGAGCCGCACAAACTAGTAGCGTGTTACAATTGCGTGTTTTCTATGCCACACAAAAGAGATACAGTGGTAATCTTGGCCTTGCTTGTTAAATAGAGGCAACCCAAAAAAAAATATATAAATTTGGCGTTGGAAAAAGACGGTTTTTATTTTTGTCAAGCACACCAGCAAAAACAACGCATATTAACCCCTGGATGTTAAATTGCCGCCAAAGAATTGAGCCGCACAAACTAGTAGCGTGTTACAATGCGTGTTTTCTACGCACACAACAAGAGATCGACAGTTGTAATTTGCCTTTGCTTGTGAATTAGGCTAGCCAAAAAAAATATATTATTTGGCGTTGAAAAGACTGTTATTTTTTGTCAGCACACCAGCAAAAACAACGCTTAATTAACCCTGATGTAAATTGGCGCCAAAGAATTTAGCCGGCACGAAACAATTAGCATTGTAGCGTGTTATCAATTGCGTGTTTTTCCTATCTACTCCACACAACAAGAGATACAGTGTAATTAGCCCTTTGCTGTGAATACGGCTACCAAAAAAAAATATATATATTTGGCGTATTGAAAGACGGTTATTATTTTTGTCAGCACACCAGCAAAACAACGCTTAATTTATCCCTGGATGTAAATTGCGCCAAAGAATTGAGCCGTCACAAACTAGTAGCGTGTTTACAATGCGTTTTTCAACGCCAACACAACAAGAGATTCAGTTGTAATTTGCCTTGCTTGTGAATTAGGCTACCAAAAAAAAATATATATATTAGGCGATGAAAAAGAAGGTTAAATATTTTCAGCACACCAGCAAAACAACGCTTAAATACCCCCTGGATGTAAAATGCGCCAAGAATGAGCCGCACAAACCTAGTAGCGAGTTACAAATTGCGTGTTTTTCTACGCCCACACAACAAGAGAATACAGTTTTAATTGCCTCTTGTGAAGTAGCTACCAAAAAAAAAATATATATATTGGCTTCTTTGAAAAAGACTTTATTTTTTGGTCAGCACACCAGCAAAACTTCTACAAACTGCTTAATTAACCCCGGATGTAAATTGTGCGCCAAAGAATTGAATCCGCAGAACAGGTAACTAGTGCGTTTACAATTGCGTGTTTTCTACGCCAACACAACAAGAGATACAGTAGGTAATTTGCCTTTGCCTTGTGAATTAGGCTACCAAAAAAAAAAATATAAATTTTGCGTTGAAAAATAGACGGTTATTTTTGTCACGACTCGACCAGCAAAACGAACGCCTTTATTAACCCCTGGATTTAAATAGCGTCCAAAGAATTGAGCCCGCACAAACTAGTAGCGTGTTACAAGTTGCGTGTTTGTTTCTACGCCACACAACAATAGATACAGTTGTAATTGCCTTTGCTTGTGAATTAGGCTACCAAAAAAATATATATATTTGGGCCTTTGAAAAAATACGGTTTAATTTTGTCAGGCGACACCAGCATAAACAACGCTTAATTAACCCCTGGATGTAAATTGTGCCAAAGAATTGAGCCGCACAAACTAGTAGCTGTGTTATCAAATTGCGAGTTTTCTACGCCACACAACAAAGATAGCAGTTGTAATTTCCCTTGCTTGTGAATTATGGCTACAAAAAAAAAAATATATATATTTTTGGCGTTGAAAAAGACGGTTTATTTTTGTCAGCACACCAGCAAAACAACGCTTAATTAATTTCCCCTGGATGTAAATTGCGCCAAAGAATTGAGACCGCACAAACTAGTAGCGCTTGTTACAATTGCTTGTTTTCTATACGCCACAACAACAAGAGATACAGTTTAAATTGCCCTTGCTTGTGAATTAGGCACCAAAAAAAAATATATATATTGGCGTTGATAAGACGGTTTATTTTTGTCAGCACACCAGCAAAAACAACGCTTAATTAACCCCTGGATTAAATTGCGCCAAAGAATTGAGCGTCACAAACTAGTAAGCTTTGTAGCGTGTTACAATTGCGTGTTTTCTACGCCACACAACAAGAGATACATTTGTAATTAGCCTATGCTTGTGAATTAGGCTACCAAAAAAAATATATATATTTGGCGTTGAAAAAAGACGGTATTTTATTTTGGTCATCACACCAGCAAAACCACGCTTATTTAACCCCTGGATTAAAGTTTGCGCCAGAAGAATTGAGCCGCACAAACTAGTAGCGTGTTACAATTGCGTTGTTTCTACGCCACACAACAAGGAGATACAGTTGAAATTTGCCTTTCTTGTGAATTAGGCTACCAAAAAAAATATATATATTTGTCGTTGAAAAAGGTAAACGGTTTATTTGTCAGCAACACCAGCAAAACAACGCTTTATAACCCCTGTATGTAAATTTGCGCCAAAGAATGTGAGCCGCACAAACTAGTAGCGGTTACAATTGCGTGTTTTCTACGCCACACAACAAGAGATACAGTTTTTAATTTGCCGTTGCTTGTGGAATTAGGCTACCGAAAAAAAAAATATATATTGGGCGTTGAAAGAATGACGGTTTATTTTTGTCAGCCACACCCAGCCAAACAACGCTAATTAACCCCTGGATGTAAATTGCGCCAAAGAAATTGAGCCGCACAAACTAGTAGCGTGTTACAATTGCGTGTTTTTCTACGCCACACAACAGAGATAACAGTTGTAATATGCCTTGCTTTGGATTAGGCTACAAAAAAAAAATATATATAATTGGCGTTGAAAAGAGACGGTTTTATTTTTGTCAGCACACCAGCAAAACAACGGCTTAATTAACCCCTGATGTAAATTGGCGCCCAAAGAATTGAGCCGCACAAACTAGTAGCGTGTTTACAATTTCGTGTTTTCTACTGCCACAACCAACAAGAGATACAGTTTTGTAATTTGCTTTGCTTGTGAATTAGGCTAACCAAAAGAAAAAATATATATATTTGGGCGTTGAAAAATACGTTTTCTTTTTGTCAGAACACCACAAAAACAACGCTTATTAACCCCTGATGTAAATTGCGGCCAAAGAATTTGAGTCCGCACAAACTATAGCGTGTTACAAATTATTGCGTGTTTTCCTAACGCCACACAACAAGGAGATACAGTATGTAATTTGCCTTTGCCTTGTGATTATGCTACCAAAAAAAAAATATATATATTTGGCGTTGAAAAAGAAACGGTATTTATTTTGTCAGCACGACCAGCAAAACAAACGCTTAAATTAACCCCTGGATGTAAATTGCGCCAAAGAATTGAGCCGCACAACCTATAGCAGCGTTTACAATTGCGTGTTTTCTACGCCACTCAACTAGAGATGTACAGTTGTAATTAGCCTTTGCTTGTGAATTAGGCTACAAAAAAAAATATATATATTTGGCGTTGAAAAAGACGGTTTATTTTGGTCAGCACACCTGCAAAACAACGCTTAATTAAACCCTGATGTAAATTGCGCCCAAAGAATTGAGCCGCACAAAACTAGTAGCTTTGTAGCGTGTACAATTGCGTTTTTCTACGCCAAACACAAGAGATACGTGTAATTTAGCCTTTGCTTGTGAATTAGGCCTACCAAAAAAAAATATATATATTTGCGTTGAAAAAAGACGTTTATTTTTGTCAGCCACACCAGCAAAACAACGCTTAATTAAACCCCTGATGTAAATTCGCAATAGAAATTCAGCAGCCAAAAATGAAGTGGTATTTGTATTGTAAAAAACCTGTTATTAAATGTATACAACAGGAACTGGCTTAGATCCCACTTGGATAATGAATGTAATGCTAGCTGCGTGACGCAACTGGATTTTCAATCCAATACCCCAAAAAATCAGAATATCACATTCAGAGAACAGTCTCTGAGACAAGCTGAGACACCCCACAGAAATCGCTGTATAAAAATCAGTTCTTTCAGAAAGCCGCTTGACACCCCGCAGCATCACCTTCCTATCTGTACAGAGAGAGAGTGTTGAGCTCCCACGCGCGCTCGTTCTTTATATAGTGCGGAGACTCCACAGAATCCCGCCCTCTCTGATGGCATCATCTCTGCAGCATTTTCCATGCATGGCTATGCCCCTTCTTCCTCCCAGAGTGCTTTGCCCCATGTAGCGCCAAGTGCTCGCAGCCATGTTTATCATCAAAAGCACACTCTCCCCCTCCTTCGTTCACCGAAGTACCCAAAGTTCGACTTCGGTCCGAACCGAAGTTTTCCTGAAGTCTAAACGAATTCCACTTCGTTCGAATCAATTCGCACAGCTCTAATAGTGATGCAGAAATATTGTTTTAAACAACAAAAACTATTTTTTAAAGCACTTTAACATAAAAAATATACATTATATGGTATTGCCATGATCGTATAGACCCACAAAGTAAAACTACCTTGTCACAGATACTGCATGGTGAGCACTGTTAAAAATAAAAAACTATACTAGGATTGCAGTATTTTCTTCACTCTGCCTTACAAAAAGATTTAAAAATTATGAAAAGCTTTGTCCCTCCTAAAAATGATACCAATAAAAAGTCAACTCATCCCGCATAAAAACAAGCCCCTACACATCTCCGCGCACAGAAAAATAAAAAAGTTATGACCCTCAGACTATGGAGATGCAAAAGCAAGTTTTTCTTTTGCATAAAGTGTTTTTATTAAGTAAAAGCTGTAAAACATAAAAAAATGTACAAACTGGGTATCGCTGTAATCGTATCGACCTGCAAGCATATTATTTATACGGTGACTGCTGTAAAAATTAAAAATAAAAAACACTACCAGGATTGCTGTATCTTGTTCAAAACACCTCACAAAAACCTTGAGGAAAAGCAATCAAAGCGTCATATGCACCCCACAATCGTACCAATAAAACATCAACTCATCCTGCAAAAAATCAGTTAATCAGTTCTATATGCAGAAAAATAAAAAAGCTATGGCTATGAGACTATGACGACATAAAAACGCAATTTTTTACAAACTAATTTCTATCATGTAAAAGTAATAAAACATAAACAAACGTAAAGTTATCATGTCATTAATACTGCACGGCGAATGCTGTAAAAATGAAGCCCAAAAAACAATGGCGAAACTGTGTTCCCCTTCCCCTCCCATTTTCATGGCCCAATGCTAAAAAAAACTATGGAACACCTGTGTGGCCAAAGTACAAAATACACTCCTAGATGAGATCCATAAGGTGTTTTGAGTCCAAGATGGAAACACTTCTGGAAGGTTTCACATGTTCTGGTACTTTGAGGGCTTTGTAAATGCGACATAGTACCCACAAAAAACTACATTCGCAAAGCCAAATAGTGCTCCCTCTCTTGTATGCCCTGCCATGCACCCAAACAGTAGTTTGCACTCACATATAGGGCATTACTGAACTTGGAAGAAATTTTGTAACAATTTTTGGGGTGCTTTTTTTTTCCTTGTACAAATGAAACATTTTCAGCTAAAATTGCAGATTGTTGGAAAAAAAAAACTTGAATTTCAATATACTCACTAGATCCCTGTACAAATTCCTTAAAGGGTGTAGTTTCCAATATAAGGTGTTTATTAAGTTTGTGGCACCGTTATGGTGTCCTCAAGGTCCTGTATGACGCCTAAAGAAAATCGTAATGAAAATGAGACCCCACAGTCCAGTAGCTGCTCTTCATACTCTGAGGCTTTTGGTTGACCACATATAGGATAGCTACAAAAAACGCAGAATTGGCGTAATCGATGTTGAGTTGGATTTCCCTGGTCACATCTAATGTGTTCCAGTGAATAATGTATAAAAATTTAAAATCTACCAAAGAAAATGGGAAATTTTGAAATTTCACCTCCACTTTGCTTTAATTAAACATCTAATGGGTTAATAACTTCCTAAATGCTGTTTTGAATACATTTTTGGGGTTTTCTAACAAACAAGCCCCTCAAAGTCACATCAGAACGGTACTGGTCCCTAAAAAATATATGTTGTAAATTTTCTTGAAAATGTGAAAAATTACTACTACATTTATATGCCCCCTAATATAATAAAAAAATAAAAAGACATTTAAAAAATTATGTAAACGTACAGTAGACATATAGTAGAAGTTAGTTATAAACTATTTTGTGTGGAGTAACTGTCTTACACTCAGACATTTTTGGACTTTGAAAATGGCAATTTTTTTTACATTTTCATATTATGATATTTTTCACAAGTAAACAAGGATTGTATGGACAAAAATTTCTTACTAACTTAAAGCACAATGTGTCTCAAGAAAACATTCTCTGAATCATATGGAAGGTAAAAGTGTCAAAAAGTTATTCTCACATAAAGTGACATATGTCAGATTTAAAAAATGGGGCTCTGTCAGGATGGTCAAAACTAGCTGTGGCGGTAAGGGGTTAAACCTCATCTGCCACTTCTCTGTCCAGGCCTCCAACTTATCCAGATCCCTTTGTTACAGAACATTATCCTCTATTGTGTTAATTTATTTACACAGTTTAGCGTAATCAGTAAATATTGATATTCTGTTGATTAAGGTGATTAATGAATATATTAAAGAGAATAGGGCCCAGTACTGACCCCTGTGATATCCCACTAGTAACAGGGATCCAATCTGAATATGTACCAATAATCACCACCCTTTGTTTTCTATTACTGAGCCAGTTACTTACCCACTTACAAACATTTTCCAGACCAGAATCTAAAAAAAATCCAGAAAATCAGATTGCATAATTTTGAATTCATTAATTTGCATTTTGTTGCATGAAATAAGTATTTGATCACCTACCAACCAGCAAGAATTCTGGCTCTCACAGACCTGTTACTTTTTCTTTAAGAAGACCTCCAACTCCACACTCATTACCTGTATTAATTGCACTTGTTTGTGCTCATTACCTGTATATAAAACACCTGTCTCCACCATGGTCAAGACCAAAGAGCTGTTTAAGGACACCAGGGATAAAATTGTTGACCTGCACAAGGATAGGCTAAAGGACAATAGGCAAGCAGCCTGGTGAGAATTCAGCAACCGCTGGAAAATTTCCCTTGGTCTGTGGATCCATGCAAGATTTTGCCTCGTGGGGTAAGGATGATTCTGCGAAAGGTCAGGAATCAGCCTAGAACTACATGGGAGGACCTGGTCAATGAACTCAACAGAGCTGGTACCCCAGTCTCAAAGATTACAGTTAGTAACACACTACGCCTTCATGGATTAAAATTCGGCAGGGCACGCAAGGTCCCCCTGCTTACGCCAGACATGTTCAGACCCGTTTGAAGTTCATCAATGACTATCTGGATGATCCAGACGAGGTGGGAGAAGCTCACGTGATCATATGAGGCCAAAATACAACTTTTTGGTATCAACTCCATTCGTTGTGTTTGAAGGAAGAAGAAGAATGAGTACAACCCCAAGAGCACCATCCCAACCGTGAAGCATGGGAGTGGAAACATCATATTTTGGGGATGCTTCTGGATGACTGCACCATACTGAAGGGAGGATGGATGGAGCCATGTATTGATTTGGGCCAACAACCTTCTTCCCTCAGTAAGATCATTGAAGATGGGTCATGACTGGGTCTTCCAGCAGAACAATGACCCAAAACATACAACCAGGTCAACTAAGGAATGGTTCTGTAAGAAGCATTTCAAGGTTCTGAAGTGGCCTAGCCAGTTTCCAGACCTGAACCCAATTAAAATCTTTGGAGCGAGCTGAAACTTAATGTTGCTCAGTGTCAGCCCTGAAACCTGAAAGATCTAGTGAAGGTCTGTATGGAGGACTGGTCCAAAATCCCTGCTGCAGTGTGTGCGAACTTGGTCAAGAACTACAGGAAACATCTAACCTATGTAATTACAAACAAAGGTTAATTGCTAGTGTGTGTATGGGTGTAAAGCATACTTGCCAACCATCCTGGGTTGGGTGTGAGAATTCCACAAATAGGGGTCACCTCCCACCTCCGGAAGAGTCGGTGAAACCTCCCACAGCCAAAAGCCTGCGGGGTTCTTTAATGAAAGTGGCGCATCCTCTGATGCTGTTCTGGTGCCACTGAGAGGGGGCGGCCTCTGCTAAACTACAAAAAACGCGCATGGCCTTTACATCCTGTTTTGCAGGAGTCAGAGTCGTTATAAAATGGACCAACACCCAAAATACAACGTATATAATTAGTTGGTACAGCTAGTTTGATACAGTGCTAAGAGCAAGAGGAATTGGGTCCGGCCAGTGCTACTGCTCCCATATCTTCAGCCTCATCACATGAGGAGTGTAATTGATGACATAGAGCAGTCACAGCGCTGCCACAGGGGAAAAGATTCCACTCCCATAGCAAGCAGTTTGACCATATTTCAGCAAAATTTTTCACTTGCTTTCAAAGAAGTAGAAGAGTTCAACCTTTCATCAAAACTGACTGTGCCTGAGGCGATTCCTTTATACCCTGACATTGTTAGAGATGTTGCCCCTGTGGTCACCGCTTTGCCCCCAACCCAAGTTAGTGTAGAGAGGCCATTCTTTAACCTGGATATAATGAGATTAGATGTGAGGTCATCTATGCAGGATCTGATAGAGGCAATATTATTTCTCAGAACAAATTCAAAGACTCCACAAATGTTATTCAGGACATTCTTGTTGAAAACTGTTTTTTTCCCACTTACTGCAGCATTTTGCACATTTACAATTTTTTGTGTTCTAAAGTCGTATCCAATAAATATATTTTACACTGACAAGCAAAAGGGTAACAATGTTTTGAACTTGTAACTTTCAGGCCTCATATCTCACCATCCACTACAGCTTTCCATATGAGACTCCCATCATTTTATCGACAATCAGTTTGGCTATCTGATACATAACTTGGACCTGCAGCTATTTAGCATCTGCTTAGTTCTGCAGATACTTGTCATGTAACTGCATTGTTACTGTTTTTCTTCTGGTGGTGGGACAATCTTTTTCTTTGTGTATACTACAAATTATAACCTGTTCTCTCTAATAGCTCAGTGTGTTATTAAGCTGATTCCTAAGTGAAAGGTCACTGGTTCGAGCAGCCATAAAGAAGAATTCCCAAGAAAAGAGAAACCGCATAATTCAGCTCATCGATAGCGTCTCTGGGTCAAGACAATTGCCAAACTGCATCATGTGAGCCCCGGACAGCTGGAAGAATATGAAATGAAGTCCATCCATTCCAAAGCCAAGAGGTGGACATCCAGGCAAAATATCAGTATCAACAAGACTATCATTTCTAACGCGACAGACACAGCACTGGAGGTGGCTCGTAGACTTTGTAAAAGTAAGATCACAGACGTCTATGCAAGCACCATGCAACACACATTACAAAGGTCTGGAATGATGGCCTGAAAAAAGGTGAAGATGCCTTGACTTCAATCTCTCTATAAGAAGCGTTGGCTCGAGTTTGCAAAAAAAGTACAAAAGATGGAAAATTGGAAACAGATGATTTGGAGAGATGAGATGAAAGTCAATAGACTGGGCTCTGATGGGGTTTGGGAGAATCAAGGGAAAAAGGTGCGAACAGAGCAAAAAATTTAAGAACTTGTTAAGTTCGGTGGAGGAAGCCTGATGATATGGGGATGTTTTAGAGTCAAATATGTTGGATACTTGACCAGGATCGATGTTGATCTCAATGCTGCGCTATATGTGAGTTTCCCACAAGATGAGTTACTTCATATACCTGAGCACTATGGGTATGAAAAGGACAACATAGTGTTCCAGCAGGACAACGACCTGAAGCATATGTCAAGGTTGGAAAAGGAATGGTTTAATGACAATGAAGAATAGTTGATGTATTGGCCTCCAGTCCCCAGACCTCAACCCAATGGAACACTTGTGGGTAGAGTTGAAGAGAAAAATGTATTTGTATCCAAGTCCAGTCTGCACCAACATTGGGAATGTGTAGAAGAGACCTGGGATCAGATTTTGGTCAAGACATGCTTCTGATCCAGAGCCCAGAAGCATTCAGGCAGTATTGAAAGCCAAAAGATGGATTTACCAAATACTAACAATAATAAATAATAAACAATAATAAAAATTAAGATTTTGATTTTTAGAAGCAAAACATCATCAATGCGGTCACATGACATGAATCTGCAGAACTAAGCAGATCCTAAATACTCGCAAGTCACATTTATGTATAAGATAGGGAAGATGATTGTCTATAAAATGATAGTAGACTCATGTACAAAGCTGTAGTGGATGGTAAGATTTGGAGTCTGAAAGTCAAATGATCAAAACATTGTTACATTTTGTTCGTAAATGTATGTTCTACCTAAATAGCTTGATTATTGTATCATAGGATGATAAAAATCCATATGTTACCATTTTACTACAGTAAAGTTATCACTTAAACATGCGCCATGTATGAGGGAGTCAGGAGTCGGAGTCAGGAGTCGGAGTCAGAGAATTGGGAAATAGAGGAGTCAGAGTTGGTACTTTGGCTTCCCTACTCCACAGCCCTGCTTTTCAGGATGAAAATGCTGCCCACTCCTGTGTCCAGCTCCCCAACCCTGCGTCTTCAGGTTCCTGCCTCTGTCTCTTCTTTTCCCCTGCAGTCTGTCTCCTGCCACAGGGGGAAGGAAGGAGGCAGGAGACAGGCTGCAGGTGTTGTCTCCTGGGGCTTGTTTCCTGCCCCATGCAGCCTGTCTTGTGCCCCCTCCAAACACAGGCTGCAGGGGCAGGAGACAGGCTGCAGGGGGTAAGAGTTTCCACCTTGTCTCGCGCCCCCTGATCTTGTCTCCTGTCCTCTGCAGTCTGTATCTGCTGGTCTCAGGGAGCAGGAGACAGGCCACAGGGGGTAGAAGTTGCCCACTGCTTCCTGTCTCCTCCCCCTACAGTCTGTCTCCAGCACCTCCAGGGAGCTGGATACAGGCTGAAAGGGGCAGGAGCTGCCCCCTTGTTTCCTGTCCCTAGTTCCTGTCTCTTGTCACCTGCGGTCTGTCTCTTGAGGGCGCAGGAGACAGAATCTGGCTTTTGCCCATAGCAATATCCTATCCAGCATCCAGGAAAACCGGGTGACACTCCACCCTCCAAAGGTGGCACCCAGTATTTCTATCATGGAAAGCTGGATGTTACCTGTGGGTGATGGGTGTCACCTAGCGTTCATGGATGCTGAGTAGGGTATCCAGCCTACATGTATGTTTGTAATGTTTGTTTATTTACAGGTTCCCATTTGGACTACTTTGGATTCAGTGGACGATGTTGGATCAATCTTGAATGCATTTTTTTAAATAAAATGGTTAAAGAGGGCTCATGTCTGGGAGTGTTTATTTGAATAAAAGTTTGTTTTGTGCAATTTGTGGTTGTTTTATTTTTCCCCATATAATTCCAGTGATAGTAATGGAGATTTCTGACAGACGCCTCCTCATTACTATCGCTCGGGCTTGGTGTCAACGAGCGGTGATTTTTGTCACCCTAAGGCTGACACTAACCCTGTATCATTATTACCCCAGTACCGAATGCACCAGGGGTACTGGGAAGGGCCAGAAACGATCAGAAGCAAACCCTTCAATGTGATGGTCTGCTTTTGGGGTGGCTACAGGCTGGTACTTTTAGAATGCATCTTCAAATCTCCCTCGTAGCCACTTTCAAGTGTTGGCAAGTGTGTTCTATTACAATATATAATATACAGTACAATATAACAATATTCTCCCTCTAGACTCCCCAAATCTAAAGGCCCATCAATCTTGAGTCCCACGCTTAAGACAAAAACACACTTTAGACACAAAACACACACATACTTGCTCTTTCAATTCAATTTTAAACCTTGCTACCACTTTCCTGGAGGTGATAGCACCCTCCTCCAAAGATCAGGGATTGATAGGGGAGATGCAAGCAGCGTATAATGGCCACATGTTTGAAACGATTTTGGTCTAAAACTCACTTTTTTGCTCATAGAAACCTATGGGGAAAAAGTGAGTTTTAGAAGAAACCGTTTCATACATGTGGCCCTAAGTCCTCATTCACATAATGTTTCAGTGCTTTGTTGCTATTTGTTGGATACCTTTAAAAAAAAAGTACCCCAAAACTTTCATAGAGGAGCCAAAAGAGTCTATAAGGAAAACACACTGGGCCTCATTTATGAAAACTGTCTAAGCCTAAGACTTTGGTCCATAGCAATCAATCTTACATTTAGTTTTCTTAAATGAGATTCTTTGAACTATTGCCAGATACAAATCTGTGATATAGTTGGGTATACATGAAGCATGATGTAAATGGGGCCTTATCTGTATTTATAGAGTTACTACTATTTTGCTACTATTTATTTACTACTTTTGCTTCGGATGTAAATGGAGAAGAAAATATCATGTAACCCAAAATCAGTGCAATTAAATAAAACTTACTAAACACATTATTTTTAAGGCATTGTAAAATAAAATAATAATATAAGCTGCAACACTCTAATATGTTAACAGGAAACCCAGAACTACATTACTCCAACTTCACTAAAGTCAATGAGTTCATACTTCTGGCTCTTAAGAGATTTCCAATGTGTATTTCAAGCATATTTCTACCCCCTGATGGGCGCTCTCACTGCTGTGGTTCTATGTTTGGTGCATTACTATTCAGCATCCATTGTGTTTTCAATGAATGTTCTCAATTAAAGGCTTTGTCCTCCGCTGGGATCATTTTTCAGCTTTTCTTTTCCCAGTATTTGCTGGGACTGACTTTTCTATGACTCAGCATCTGAATGACACTCAATGATCAAATAATCCTTAAAGTAAACTGTGAAAGTGCATAGATTGGTTACAAACAGAAAGGTCACTTCATGTTATTTCCTTCCTTTCATACGATTTGATTCTGCAATTATTCTCAATTAGCAGAACTTAAGAAAAAAAAAAATCTGGAAAAATTGACCTCTGTACATCCGACAGATGAAGCTTCTGCTAATGTTGTCATTCCAACAAATCCTGTTAGTGGACGTATTTCTTTATTATAAAATTGGGATTGAGGAACAACTTGAGCCTTCAGTGCCAAATTTATAATGGGGTTCCTCCAAAACCTCAAACATCAAGCTTGGAGAGTTCAGAATTAGCATTCATTACAATATCTATTGGCTTAAAGGAGTTGTCTCACTACAAAGATCTCTTTCAACATGTAGGAAACAGTAAATGAAGACGTTTTCCAAGTATATTGCTTTGTTTTTTTATTTATTTATTTTTTGTTGAGGAGATAAACGTGATTATTTCAGGTTAAGGTTTAGGTTCAGGTTTCTCGAGGTTACCAACCTGCTCAAACCTTGCTTTCTCCCACTGTTTGTCTTATCTGATAGCAGAATTTATGTCACTACACAGGTCAGCACACAAAACTGCCAGCAGCTAGGGAGCTTGATTGTTATCTGATCTAACAAACAAAGGAGATTAATTACTGTTGTTTACTTTAGCACCAAAGCATTTCTGGATTTTAGATAAACATCAGGCGCATGCTATCGCTAGGGCGACGTTTCTGGCTCAGTTATACCCCTTTGAAAGTGGTATACCTGTTCCAGCTTTAATATGCCCAGAAATGATATAGTGAAGCCCGATATCGGGCGCATTACAAAGTGCCACAGGCGCTATGTAGTGCACCCGGGAGTGGCATGCGGGAGATTTAAAAATGTATGAACGGAGCTGTGTTTGATATCGGGCTGAAAAGACGCCAGATATCTGGCACAGCCCCGTTCATACATGTTGTCCTTGTTGCCCACTTTCCCCACAGATTTTAGCTTATTGCTCAGGGTCCCATTGGAGACTTTTTAATGAGCTTATTGTCAATGAACCCTCCTAAATTTCAAATTTTCCACCCTTATGTTTTTATAATTTTCTTAGCATTTTTAAATTAGCACAAATCTCAAAACAGTATATCAATTTTCTCAAAACTAGAAAAAACCACAAGTCCCCTAGAGATAATGTCAGGGCGGGGACTACCCCGTTAAGATATAAATATTCCCAAATATACAAATACATCAAGAGAAAAACCATAAGGAGTGTATAAATCCTGGTGCAAGGTAAAACATAACTTTTATTAAAGATCAATTAAAAAAACATAAACATGCCCTAGCACACAGACCCTACAAACACCCCTACACAAACTATGACAACCTAACCAGAAAATTGAAGTAGCCACCCTAATATGGGTGCCTCTAAGCACGAACCTAAACTACTATAGCCCTAGAATGCCCTAGTAAGATAAGGTCTAGATATACAGTACAAAATATATGAGCATATAGGAACAAAGGTGTATATTCCTTATATACAGATGTAGCAAAGTTTAGTTTGACATTTCCTGCATTATGATACTGCTTTTCAATGGCTTTTGTTGTGTCCTAAGATAATATAGCTCACTGCAGTAAGTTATTTAAGGCAGCAATCTTTGGTTCATCCAGGCTTGGACTGATCCACAGGGGAGCAGGGGAAGCCCCTAGCAAGTCTCTCAGCACGACAGGCCTGGAGCTGCCTTTCCAATTGCATCAGCATCCTCAGGACTGGTAGAAGGGGAGAGAAAAATAAGCATAAAGCAAGAAGGAGTGCTAGAAACATGTGCAGTATGGACAGTATTGTATAGGAAGCTGTACAAGAATCAACCCCACTGGTGGGCCCCCAAAATTAACTCCACTTGAGGGCCTGAGGCACCCCAGTCAGATGAGTGTATTCATCGTACTACTGGGTGTGTGCTTTCAGTTATTATAGGACACTTTAAAGGTTTGTTCAGAAAAGGAAAATTTGTGGGGTCAGGATATGGAAAAAAAAGAAAAAAGTGATATCTACCTAGCTGACCCCACAGCATTGCCACTCATCCTGACACACATGGGAGGCTTGCACTCCATTGTAAGTGATTGGAACATGAGCCTCTCCATTATATTGGGACAAGAACTCCGAAGTGCAGCACGGCCAATCTTGGGCGCTTCAGAGCAGGAGCAGTGGTGCGGTAAGGTAGGCAAGTATCCCTCTTTTTTTTTTCTTTTTTTTCACAGCCTGGCCCAGTTTAAAATAAATTTTCTTCTCATGGACAATCATTTTAAGGCCCTTTTAAACAGGCCAAATATTAGGCGAATGAGTGTTCAGGATGGTAACGGCTCTATGATTAGCCAATGAGTGTGCATAAGCTTGCTTGTTGGCTGGTATTGTCTTTAATGCGGTGAAAACATTTGCTTGTCTCCAGTATATCTCTCCATGTAGAGAGGCGACTTGCTGCCGAAAATTATAAAAGTAAACAATGTTGGACAGTGTAAAAGAATCTCTTAGAGGAGTGCTGATTGACTTGCAATAATGACCCATGTAATAGATGTATAAAATGAATCTGCACAGAAATTACCAAATGCATTGTATTACTTATCTTCTACTAATCTTAAATCACAGCAGAAAAGCGGTTTCCTGGATACAGCAATTCAAATCCAAAGATCTGGCATAGACACTTCGCCAGATCCGCGTGTATGAAATGCGCAGGTCTTGTCAAAAATAGAAGATTTTTATTTATAACAACGCGTTTCGTGCTTTCGTGCAACACTTCATCAGGCTCACGGTTATAAGGTATAGATCCAGAGTTATATAACATGCAAGACAGGAAGTGACCGGAAAAGACTAGTGACCTTAACGTCACATAAACAATCAAAAGTAAAAATGCATCCATCAAAAATAAAAGACATTAATGTAAAAATTAAACAATAGTAATATAATAATAAAAAAATTTAAACACATCCTATTTTTTATTACTAAAAACTTTCGCTGTCTCTGTAGACGCATTTTTCAATTCACCTTTTTCGGCAACACTATAGTTCAGAGCTGCATTCACAATTTTGCAGCTTGGTAATGAAAACCGCCAACAACTTTGTGGCCTTACCTACTTCTAACAACACAGCTTAGCTGAGGACCTATAATGCAGGAGGACTACACAGTGCCTGATGTAAATTTTGTAGAATACAAGTTAAAGAAAACTCTATGTCACGGTGCTATGCTCACGGTTGCTTGCAAACTATCTTGTGATTTTCATGCAGCTTTTCCTTGTTTGGTCATGCTGTATGCACCATGGCCGTATCAGATCCTCCTGGCTACTATGGGAGGCGCAGTCGCATCCTGTTGTTATTTAATCTTTGTAGATCCAGCTGGGTGTGGCTTCCTTAGCCAAACCTCTTCCTCTTGGGGCTTTATGAAGCAGTTTGTCTGACACTTCTGGGTCTGACTCTTGCTTAGCATGTCTTCTGTGCTTGTGGCCTGTCCAGTCTGTCTGTGTCCTGGTTTGTGTTCTGTCCTGTGTTTCTAGTCTATGTTCCTGTGATGTTTTCCTTTTCTCTTGTCCGTCTGGCCTGTGTTCTGTTGGATCTGTTCTTGTCTGTCTTGCTCCTAGCCTGTGTTCTGCCTGTCTTGCTCCTAGCCTGTGTTCTTAGCTATAGTCCTAGTCCATGTTCTGAGCCTTGTCCCTAGTTCTATGTCTAGTCTCTTTCCTGTTTGTGTCCCTGTTTTGTGTGTTCAGTACCTGATTTTTCCAGTGTTCTTAGTCTGTGTGCTTTGCACCTTGGCCTCAGTTAGGCCTTCCTGTCCGTTTAGCTTTGTGTCTCCGTGCTACGGTACCTGTCACATCTCCTGCTCCCTAGTCTTCTCTTTTGGTCCTCTGTCAGTGTATTGCCTGTAGTGCTTTGACATTTTTTGGAACAAAGCGAATTTTTGGGAAAAATGCGGCGAATCGGCCGAATCGAAATTTTGAGAAATTCGCTCATCTCTAGTTACAATCAATACTGGATAAGCAATGTAATGTACAGTATATACTCAAATTTTTATGCAGATTAATTCTACCTATGCTCTGATGTTTAAATATAGATATGCTCTAGTTTGAAAAAAAATTGCATATGCCTATGTAATAAATGATTTGGGAGTAGTGTTGAGCGATTACGTTGGCTATCGACATCGGGCGATAGTCGATAGTCGGCCACCATCGAAAAGGTTGTTCGAGTAGTGAGCAGGTCGATTGATAGAGGATGACCACAAAAGTCTATGGGGAAAAAAGAAAGCAACAACACCTTCATTCTAATACCCAAACAGGCTGGAGAAGCTGGAATATAACAGCCACAACAGTCAAATGGATAACTGCTTAACATCTTAGGTGCAACACACTTAGGTTATAAAGCCACAGAAAAAAAAAAACACACAACCCATTCACTAACCCTGACATGTACACAGCATTACCCTTACACCTGCATCACCACAAATTAAAAAGAGCCAAAGGCAGTATGATTAACCATCATGTTACTTTGAACTGGACATTGAATACCCAGTCTAGGAACGCAGCATGAAGCCCCAAACCCAGCATGACCCCCATATTTAAAAGTGCCGAAAACGGAGTCTTACACCACCATATTAGTATTCACTGGACATTGACAATACCTGTCCAGGGCCACCGCATGAGCCCCAAACCTGCATCACCCCCAGATTTAAAAGTGCCGGAAAAAGGAGTCTTCAACCACCATTTTAGTTTCACTGGACATTGACTAAACCGTCCTGGCCAACAGCATGAGCCCCAAACCTGCATGACCCCCACATTTAAAAAATGTGCCGGAAAAAGGAGTCTTTTCAACCACCATTTTAGTTTCAGATGGACATTGACTATACCTGTCCCTGGGCCACAGCACGACCCAGGGCGGAATACAGTGGGTGCGGTGGAGAGCCCAGGCTGGCGTCCGTCATCAATTAACACGGTCAGGTTAAAATGCCCTGACGACGCAGCAAACGACGAAAACTGTCGTGCTGAAGCAGAGTTGTCGGAAGCGGAAGTTAGAGAATCGCAGCCTTCCTCAGTACACAGTCAAAACCAGGGTAGCCGCAATGCCCCTCCGTATGATGTGGACCAATGAGCTTCACTTGGAAATACTTGGTGGTTAACCGCTCCTGTTACACCAGGTGCCCTTATCTTGCCATTCTTTATTCTCCATTTAACTCAACGTGCAGGAGGAAAATGGGTCACTGTGTCATTGTTCTCTGTCCGAGCTCCATACTCCATGACCCTACATTAACCAACATCTGGTCAAGTTTTCCTTCCCTGTACCTACCCCTTGTACAATTCAGAGAATTTTTTTAACAGCTATTTTGTCATGCAAGTTTTTTAGGTACTTAAATTCTAGAAAACACACTTTTAAAATCGGATGGAATCCCACCATGTCTTATGTTTCTCTTTTTAATTGTATTAAATGTTGTCTCAATAAAGGGATTGATAGCTAAGTTAAAGATCTTGCAAAAACAAGTCATTTTTCAATATTGTCCATTAACCGGTCCTACCAATTCCTGATTCTGACAGCACCATCACCCTTGAATCCACTCTTGACCATTTGAAGAACAAATGTCTGTAGGAAACAACATTTTTTAGAATAAGACCTGTAGTATAGCTGCATGTCACAGAAAATGCCCCCAAAAATTCAAAACATGACTCATGACCACTATAGACAATTGTGAAGACAAATGTCCTATTAGAAACAACAATTTTTTTAGAAAAGGACCTGTAGTATTGGCTGCATTCAAAGCAGCATGACCCAACAAAAAAATTATAAAAAATTACTTCTCAGGCCACTGTTAAAAATTGTTGAAGGAAGAACTGCCACTTAGAAGCCACATTTCTGTTCCAAATGGACCAAGATTAATTGCCTGTATCTCACAGCTAACAAAGACCCCGCAAAAAAATTATCAATATGACATCTTACTCAGTCCACTGTATAAAATTGTGAAGGAGAAATGCCACTTAGAAGCCACCTTTCCTGTTCCAAAGGACCATGAATAATCTGCTGTATCTCACAGCAACAAGACGCCCAAAAAATTATAAATATGACTCCTCATCCACTGTTAAAAATTGAGAGGCAACATGTACCCCAAAACCGTTGAAACCAAAAAAATGTTGGAAAAAAAAAAAAATCTAAGATAAGTGAGTTAAATGGAATATGGTTTTGTCATGAAACCCTAGGGTCTATTAGACTCCTCACAGCAAAACCAGCAAAATGAACTGTTTGGTAATTGAGAATAAATATTGCAGTAAGAAAAAGAATCATTTTAAAAATACTTATTTCAAGATGAACCATATCTTTTTGAGAGGAATGTGAAGTAGACCAGCACTTAAAAAGGAGACCTGCGCAAATTGGGGCCACAACATCATCAGAGATCCATGTCTGATTCAACTTGATTGAAAGTCAAACGATCCACATTACTCTTGTGCCGTTGGTCTGTAATGACACCTCCGGCATGATTCCTGAAGGTCCTCTCAGTAATGACGCGTCTGCCTGGCAGGACAACACCTCAATGGCCGAGGCGTGAGCCAGCTCGAGCCATTCGATCACTCCATTATGGATACCCAGAAGTCCTATTGGGTCCGGAACACATAAAAAAAACATCGTTGTGTAGAGACGCAGATGAGATCGGCACCATGATTCTTAAGCAGGTCTCGTTGGTGTTTGTATCTGTGGCCAGCATTGCATGCCTTAGGTGAGGGTGTAAATAAAGATTGCCAGAGGTCACCCATTAGGCTTCTGCCACCTTGCCCTCTACTACGCATTAACTTGTGCACTCTACTGCTGTCCAGTCGCTGGCGTTGTTCCACCGAGACATTGAAGACCGTGAAGCAGACTGCAACGAATGTCTCCAGTTATCAATCAGCAAGGTCAGCATTTCCTGCAATTTTACTCTCTCTTTGGTGGTTGGGAAGGAAAGTGCATGAGTTTTTGTTTGTACCGGGGATCCAGGAGGGTGGCCACCCAGTAACTGTTGTTCATTTTGATGGCCTTAATGCGAGGATCATGTTGGAGGAAATGGAGCAACCAAGGCACTCATTTTAGAGATGGAGCCTAGAGTTCCCAAGCACCTGGGTTGATGGGGCACTAGCAAACTCATCATCCTCATTTGCCCTCAAATTCACACTAGCACAGCCAACCACTTTCCAATGGCAGGGACGACGTTGTCCTAAGGAATACCTCCCCTCCTCCTCCTCCTCCGCTCCTCCGTCACAGCTTCAACACCGCCCAGACATGCTTCAGATGATGCACCCAGAGGGCTGAGGTGCCGCCTTTTCACTAGCACTGGACCCTTGAACCACTGCCTAAATGAAGACCGATAAAATTGAGAAACTGTTCGGGGCCTTGTAGGATTTGATGTGAGTGAACGGCTCCTTGTCTGCATCTGTGTCCGTCCCACCCTTCCGTCGCTGGCGGAACTGAAAGTTTTTCAGAGTGTGTCCAAACGATCGTAGTCCAGAACTAAGATTCACCACAATGCTTCATGCCTGACAAGGGCATCGTCCGCACTGACCATTTTGTGGCTTCTTCAAAACTGGCAAGGATTGGTTCAGTAGCTCTTTCACCTGCCTCCACTTCGGTGGCTCAACACCGCCTAGGTCCGCAACCGCTGCTTGTCATGCCATGTGTCACTTCGTACTGCGTAATGTCATTGCCGCTGTCTGCCCACAATCTCTGGAGCATGGGATGGTTGAATACCAGCGTGTTGCCTCGTCAACAATGAGAAACTGTTTGACCGGGGAGGTCGATCGTACTGCTTGCAACTCAGCCAGTTGCGGGACGAAGCAGGGTAGCGAACCAGCGAAGTGCAACTCAGACCTCAGAGCCTACATCAGCATTGCCGAGTCCAACCCGGGTAGCTCTTTAGAAATTTCTGGAGACAAGGATCATAGACAGTGCCAGGCAAGCGGAATTGCTCCAGCCTAAAGGGCGGCCAGCAGATTTCGCCCTTTATCGCACACACACCTTGCCTGGCAACAAGTTCTTGTCCACCCAGCCAGCCGCTCAGTTCCGTCGTTGCGGAGATCCAACACAGCTCTGACCTGGTGTGGACGGTCTCCAGGCAGAATAATTTTCAACATGGCCTGGAGTCTCCTGGCACGAGATGCCACCGAGATGGACCTTGGGGAAAAGACTCTGCCCCATCCCTGCGGTTTTGAAGAGCGTGGCTCCTGAGCCTGATAGCCCCGACACCCCTCACCCAAGGGTAACATCCACCACTCAACCAGTGAGCTTCACAACGAGATAATAGCGGCCCTTGGCCGTTGCTTGAATAGTCCATGAGTCCGGTGGTGAGATGGACTTTTTCCGGACACAAAGCAGACAACACGCTATAAAAATTTTAGATGACACGTGCTGGCCAGGGCAGGGACGGCTTTTAGTGACAAAGAATGCCTGCGTCGGCATCTGTAAATGTTGGCACAGGCGAGGCCATGACGTGGTGCAACCCATCAAGTGTCCACCAGACTGAAAAGCAACATTTCCAAGGCCAAAAGCCTGGCAATGCCGACTTCAGGCTATTGCTTTTGGGATAAGTAGGATTAAAGTGTATTCTTCTCTCCAAACCCTGGCAAGACAGAAAGCTGGCTGCTAACTGCCGCTTTATGCGTGCAGGACAAAACAGGTGAAGGATAAAGGGTAGGAAGGGAGGCGTGAGACAGAGGGTGTTACAGTGGTTAGGAGCCCGGCGTCGGTCTGGCAAGTTTTTTGGCCAAAGTGTGTACCCTCCATTTCAACTCATGCATTCGTTTGCAGTGGACTATACCTGATGGTGGGTGTTATTAAAACCACTTAAGGTTCTTGCCTCTACATATACTTGCGTTTTACGTCCAAAGGCGGCATATGACAATCGCAGGGATGAATCAGCAGGCTTGCTCAAAGAAGGCCCATCTAGAGAGGACCTGGACCTTATTGACAGGCGATAAGCGAGGAGCGGGGTTGCGCTGACCGTGGCTGGCGGAATCATATCAGCGACTTCTGCACCGCCCTCTGTCCCTTTTGTGGTGGGACCCGAATTGACACAACTACCATCGTCTTCCACCTCGTCCACTGAAGAAGCGCTCCGCAAGCAAATTTCTGTGGAAAAGACAAGGATGGATCCGCAATGTCGTCATCATCATCATCATCAACACAGGTGACTTGGTCGTCCCTGACTTTCTGCATCCGAAGCTGCGGGCATACAAGCAAGGGGCACTGTGCAAGGCGTTGGTCGACCGCCGCTCGGATTTTTTGCCGATTGAACCTCTTCCTTCACCCACCTCTGAGGCTATCATAACTGGGCGTCAGAGCAGACCTAAATCATCCTCCTTGATCTTTTAACATGCCTTCTGACCCAACCGCATTTTGTCACAAAGAGGTCTTCAGACAATGATTATCCACCGTGGTGGGTACACGAGTTTAATTTTGTGCAGCTATCATGTTGGACCGGATGCTGATGATGCTGATGACGACATTGTGCCAGTGACTGGTAGGACGAGTTGAGGTAAGACTGCTAATTTTGCAGGTTGCATTAAACCACTGAAGGACAGATTGGCGACGATAGTCGTTACTTAGAATTCACAGGGCCCTGACCCAGCGATGACAGGCCTGACGGTCTGTGCAACTGACGATCCGCAGGCATGCGTTTTGTCGCCAGCACTGGGGAAGGAGCACCATCTCTCGTACCCTCTAACCTCCATGTCAAACCCCCACTTTGCTCGCTTACCACCTGCAATTCGCTCCAAGTTCAGAAATAAAAAAATTTGAGAAGGTATGGAATAGTTTTGGAAGTCTCTTATTAAAAGACGGGCAAATCACAGCTATTTTCAAATCCCTTCTAAATCAAAACAAAATTGCATGGCTGGATTCAAAATTAACAGTCTATCAACAAATCTGGACTGTGCTGGGTGCGCAAAAGTCCAAAAAAAAAAACACGTAACAGTATTGTATTGATATAATAAGCGGTATTTTTTGCACCTTTCAATTCACCTGTGGTGACTATAGAAATAGCTGATTTAAGATTTATCGTGGATCCCTGGGCGTCATTGAACAAAGCTGGTTGCGCCAAAGTCCAAAAAACACACGTATCAGTTATTATTTCGTATAATACACGGTATTTTTTGCACCATTCAATTCACCTGTGTGTGACTAATAAGAATTGCTGATTTAAGATTTACGTTGAAGGCCTGCGTCAATGAACAAAGCTGTGTGCGCAACGTCAAAAAACACGTATCGTATATGTTTATCGTAATAATACACGGTATTTTATGCACCTTTCAATTCACCAGTGGTGACTATAGAATAAGCTGTTTTAAGATTTTAACGTGGATTGCTGCGTCAATGCACAAAAGCTTGGGAGCGCCAAAAGCATAAAACACGTAACTGTTATGTTCGAGTATAATACAACGGTATTTTTTTGCACCTTTCAATCACCTATGGATGACTACTAGAATTACTGTTTTTAAGATTTACGAGGATGCTGGCGTCATGAACACAAGCTGTGTGCGCAAAGTCCAAAAACACGTAACTGTTATGTATTCGTAAATACAACGGTAATTTTTGCACCTTTCAACTCACCAGTTGGTGAACTAAAGAATTGCTGATATTTAAGATTTACGTGAAGCTTGCGTCAATGACAAAGCTGGGTGCAGAAAAGTCAAAAAACCACGTAATCTGTTAGTTTTCGTATAATACACCGGTATATTTATGCACCATTCAATTCACCTTGATAACTAAAGAATTGCAGTTTTAAAAGATTTACGAGGATTCTCGCGGTCAATGAACAAAGGGCTGTGGGTGTCGCCAAAGTCATAAAACACGTATCTGATAGTTTTCGTAAAATATACGAGTAATTTTTTGCAACCTTTTCCCAACTCACCTGTGGAGACTATAGAATATGTCTGTTTTTAAGATTTACGTGGATGCTGCGTCAATGAACAAAGCCTGTTGCAGAAAAGTCAAAAAACACGTATCTGTAATGTTTTCGTATAAATCAACCACGGTATTTTTTGCACTTTCAATTCACCTTGTTGACTAATAGAATTGTCTGATATAAGATTTATCGTGGAGCTGCTTCATGAACAAAGCCTGGGTGCGTAAAAGGTCAAAAAACACGTAATCTGTTATTTTATCTTATACTACACGGTATTTTGCACCTTTCAATACCCTGTGGTGACAATAATAATTGCAGTTTTAAAGATTACGTGGAAGCTGCGTCAATGAACAAAGCTGGGTGCGCAAAAGTAAAAAACACGTATCTGTTATGTTTCTGTGTGTAAATACACGGACTGGGTATAAAAATGTAATTTAAAATAAATTCGGTAGTTTTTGCACCTTTCCTTCAATCACCAAATGTTGACAAAAGTAATTGCTGTTTTAAATTTACGTGGAGTTGCGTCAATAACAAAGCGGGGTGCCAAAAGAAAAAAAAAACACGCACTTAAAATGTTTTTCGATAATACACGTATTTGTCAACAAACAACCGTCACTACAAGATTCGGTTTTTTTTTAAAACTGCAAGGGGATATATCAACACAGGGGAATGGGAAAAAATTAAAATGAACCCCTATCGAAATGTTACTGATAATAAAAGGAGTTTTGCACCTAAAAAAGAGCCCTTTCAGTTACAGAAAGATGGTTTAAAAATTTTAGGGGTTCCCCCCTTGGAAAATTTCAAAACAAATTAATAAAATAAAGATATTCGTGCAGTTTTGACTAAATTCGCTTAGGTGTTTGGCCACAGGCAGAGCGCACGTCCTTTTCCCTAGAGACCGAGAGACAAAAGGTGAACAGGAAACGCTGTTCTATGTAATACGAGGTCATGTGATTTTTCCAGCCAATCGCAACCATACACATCCCAGTCATGACGTCGCACACACAACACACCTTGCTCTATTCTGTAATCTGATTTGCTGGCCGCCAAAATTACAGGAAGCGCCGAAAATGGCGCGATCTTAATAGATGATGCACAGATTTTAACCTTAATTATCGCATGATCTGAAAATTTCGATCACCATAAAAACCTTGCCGATTTCAACTTTGTCGATAAAAATCGCTCAACACTAGTCCTGAACTTAAACTTTTTCACGAGTTTATTCAAACTAGTGTCAAACCAAACAGGGACAGGTTCAAGCAACACACACGTCAAGGTCTAAAAACTCCTAGGTAGTATAATCACCCAAATTATATATCCACATAAATTAAAGTATTTAAATGGTCCTCCCCTCACACTTTTCACATGGCATTTTACGCCACTTGTATGATATCTGTTATGGTACAATGAAAAAGGTACCCCAACAGAAACCATTACATAATTATCACAGCCCCATAGAGCAAACATAGTCTATGTGGATTATACGTGCTGTATTTCCCAGAAGTGTATGCTTTTCCTGTTGGACCAGAAGTATGGTAGACTACGCTTTTGTGTCCCTCAGTGAAAGTGTAGACCACCAGGAAATGGAGCAAACCTAGTCCACATAGGACTTTGTTTGTTCTATTGATCTCTATGGAGGAGCGGTGGCTACGTCTGGGTAAATTTATTCACAGTACCCAGCTCCCTAATAGGGAAGTGGAAAATACCCTCTGAGGTATCATGCTAACTTACAACAGGCCTTCTTATGGTGTATATACATTTGAGACTACCTGTCATACACGCCTCTCTTCAAGGCTGTGTAAATACTGTGTAATAAATATGTCCTAGGTACTGCATAGTATGGGAGCACTGCAACTAAAAAGAGCTAGTCCTGCAAGTAAGGCCTCGTTCACACGGCTTATTTGGGTACGGATTGGCGCCGTACTCCGCGCCGGATTTGCGCTTCAGTACGGCGCCAATCCGTCCCTGTCATTACGGTAATCCACTGCTCTCATAGAGAACAGTGGATTCCGTCGCTCCTCCCCGCTCGGCGAATCCGCCGCGGGGGGAGAAAGTGACATGCACATTATTTACGGCGCGGACGCGCCGTAAACAAGGCATTGTCTATGGGGCCGGCGCAGCGCCCCCGCCGCGCTCCGGCCCCGCCCCCGTCCCTTATTCACGGCGGATTTGTGAGCTCAATACGGCTCACAAATCCGTCGGGAATAAGCCGTGTGAACACGGCCTAAGGCTAAATTTCTTTTCTTTGAGGGTCCTTTAGGAGGCTCTGTTGTAGATTCCGTCAAAACATCTGAAATAAATGGCGCTGCATGCAGTGTTACATTATCCAGTAAAATGACTGACACTGTGAACTTATTATAGTAAAGGCACCACACATTTCTTTTGGATTTCTATTCTTATAACGTAACATAAAACCTTGAAACAACGCAGATGTGAACCTAGCCTAATGTATGAAACTGTCAAGCAGAAAGACTGTCTCTGTTGCCCATAGCAACCAATCAGAGCTCAGCTTTTATTTTTCCAAAGGAAAGAAAGTTGTTTCTTTAGTGCCACCAATTTGCAGCCACACAAAGACAATGGCCCTTATGTATGAAAACTGTCTAGCAGTGATAGTGTATTTGTTGCCCATAGCAACCATTCAGAGCTCAGCTTTTATTTCATATATTGCACTGGAAACATACAAACTGCGCTCTGATGGGTTGCTATGAGCTCTGATTGGTTGCTATGGCCAACAAAGACAGTATCACTGCTAGACAGTTTTCATACATAAGGCCCCATGTGTGCATGTTTTTGCACATTTTAAATTAATGCATGGAGAACATTGGACTTGCATTTTTATTAAACTGTTAACAGGAATAGGTAAAAACTCAAGTCTAAACTTGACACAAAATAATATAAGCACAAAACATTGTAGTTTTAAAGGTAGTCACAGTCTTCTACATAAGGACATTGATAGTAAGGACAAAGATACATGCTGCATTATTTCTTACTGTTATTAATTTACATAGTTTTGTCATGTTCGGCAATGCTGTAGTAAGATAGTCGAAACCCACAACAGTCCCGGTCTTCAGGTTTAATCTCTTTTGCTAAAAAGGGGATCCTCTACCCCTTTTAAATTACAGATCGTGTGGTACTACGCAGAGACACAGTATTAAGGATTCTTCGATGCTGCTAAATTCTTTATTAAATGCTTACACAAGCAAACAGATAAAAGTGAAAGTAGCGTCTGCTGACGCGTTTCAGCCTACATAGCGACCTTGTTCACAGCAATGATCACTATTCAATGGTTACTATTTAAAACATGTTAAAAACCAATCAGGAAATACTTCCTGTTAACGTCAATCCTGAATTAAAAAATTAATCCCTGCTTTTCCCTGCTAATGTAAGGGAAACCTGATAATGCAACTAAAGCTAGAAGCTCCAATGGAATATGCTTACAATAATAATATCCTTTATTGTAAGGGGAGAACAATCGGCCAGTCCTTAGTCTCTACTGACGTTAATAAGAACAAAAATCAGGGATATGTGCAGACTACTTTTAAACCTTTAAAAACTGGCACAACACCATGCCGTAAATGCCAACACTGCACTGCAATAATAAAAGGAGATGTGGTTGACCATCCAACTAAGGGTTACTCTATCAAGATTAAGGGGTCGCATATGTGTGAAAGCGCCTCTGTAATTTACATGCTCAAATGCCCATGTGGCAAAATCTATGTTGGACAAACAAGCAGGATGATAAAAATTTGATTAAATGAACATAAATCCCTGATTAGGAAATTTAAAACTAAGGGAATTATTAATGTAGGTATGGAAGAAGAGAAAAAAAGCTTTGGGGAATCATCGCTAGCACGCCATTATGCCAATGAAAGACATGGCATTTCTGAGTTACGGTGGTGTATACTAGAGAAAGTGGAATGCAAAGAGGAAAAAACAGTTGCAAAAGAGATTGTTGCAAAGAGAGGCGATGTGGATACATCGGCTGGAGGCCTTAGCTCCAAAAGGCATTAACGAGAATTTCAGTTTGAAAGCCTTCCTCTAAGTCTATTGTTTTTATTTTTGTAGTACTTGTTTTTATCTATGTTTTGGATTGTATGTTGTCTAACCGGTACTTATCTGTTTGCAATGAAGGTCTCACGGGATGCAGCCATAAAATGGTGGTTGCGACTGGACTGCGCATGCTTGAGAAAGGGGAGGGGCCTCCCCGAAACGTCGCACACGCCGACAGCTATCGCTCGGTCTCCGGGGGTCTCCTCAGGAAGCCCAAACAGCGGGCATTGGATCGGGTTCCTATACACCTTGAACACCGGTGAATGGTGAATACCACACAGACGCACTAGATGGCATTATAACATCCAAACAAGGATGCCGCGCTTGGCGTTATAGGACTCATGCTTGAACGGAGCCCTGACTCCGCAATAAAACATAAGTATCCCTCTTGAACTGACTTATAGAAGAATATGTTTACGTGTTTTTTATGAGTTGTTACAATAAAGAAAGTGTTTTAAATATATACTGGCGGCCCACGAATGTGATTGGATGGTTATATGCAGGTTTTGGAGACTTGCATGTGGTGCCGATAAGGGACATAATTGGATATAAGAAGTGGCATAATTATACAAAATACAATAATAATCTGCCACCAAAGGAAGACCAAACGTCATATTACATTAGTATAAAAAAGGTTGTTTTTATAATTTTGATCATACAAGAATCTTGCGTTTACCTCCATTATCCAAAAAGCCTCTATTAATCTGTTTTCTCCCGTTCCCTCCTCGATTGGGTCTATCTACACATTCAATAACAAAAAAACTAAATTTTTCTAATGAACCATCATAATCTTCAACAAAATGTTTGCTAGTTCCCGCTGTTAACTCGTAATTTCATTTTTCTTATTGTGCTACCCACATACATTTGTTGCATATGCGACATAAAATCACATATATAACATGATTTGTTTCACAGTTAGTCAGTGTTCTTATATTTTCTATCTCGGAATGGAAGCAAAATTAGAACAGCAATGTATTTGGAAATAGTTTTTGTTTACCTTTGTATACATGAAAAAAGCTAATTGATGAGATGGGAATATCCACTTTGTTATATAAACACTTGCATTCTAAAAAAACACACGCTATTCTTCGTGTCTTTTTGATGCAGTTGAGAAATGCAATGAAATTAAAGGGATAGTTTATTCTTTTTTTTAGTGTCTGCTGCTTTTTTTTGGGGGGGGGGGGGTTTGAAAATAATAAAAAAAAAACCTTAAAGGGGTTGTCTCGCTACAATGATTGGGTTTTAATTAAAAGATCTTTTAAAAAACAAGCAGCTTTGCAATATATGTTCATTACAAATATCCTACTGATTTGAGCTGCCTGTTAGTATTACTACATCAAGCTCCTCAAATCTCTTAGTAGCCGACCTGTTGATCCTTATCTTACTGGCTGTCGGTCTGAATGAAATCATCACCTTTGAAGACAGGTCAGAGCAGAGAGCCCCTCCCGCACAGAATGCTTTGGAGGGGGAGGGGGACTCTGGCGTCTGTGTCCTTACTGCCTGGATTAACCCTGTGTGTGCCTGCTTCCTCCTGCTCTCTACACAGATAGATGTGACAGCAGTGACCCTGTCTGTTACTATAATCATGATATGTCTTTGGAACTGTGACTATACTAATACTATACAAATCAGCATGTGAATACTTTTATGCTCCCTGTTAATCGTAATTAAATCCATGAGTATAGTAACACTTCCTTGTTTTGCTGAGTATGTGGGGAGACTTGTAAGCTAAAGCATGGGATAATGGAACACTTGTTCATCCCTCTGCTCTATATACACAGCAGCTTCACATTATCTCTACACTATAGATTCAGCCTCTCCTTAACAGACCTAGAGGCAACATGGGTGAACTTGGCAAGCAAAATCCCCTGTATAGAAATTACGTAGCTGCCTGTGTGCTGAGGGAGGGGGGAGAATCATGAAAGAAGACCAAGAAACACTGCGCCTCAGTTCAACTTACCAGGACACTGACATCGAAAGTCTAAGAGACAACTCCTTTAAAGAGGGGTTCAAATACATTGATTCTTACCAGTCCTGTTTTTGGGTTCACTTTGAATAAGAGGCGTGTTTACTGCTTCACTAGCTGCAGTAGAAGCCAGGTCTGTACTATAGCGACCCGTGCCAGCCTATCAGGAGATCAACAGGTCTGTAGCTATGCGACCTGAGGAGCTGATGCGCCCTAAAGGGATATCAGAATAGTTTGAATGTAATGGGCACTATTGCAAATTGACCTGTTTTTGCAAGATCTTTAACATAAAAAGCAATCCTTGTAGTGAGACAACCCCTTTAACTCACATTTGAAACCCACTGCGTTCCAGCGCTGCTTGCCGGTAACGTCACTCATCAATCACATGACCCTGCAGCCAGTCACTGGCTTCAGCAGTCTCCTTCTGTATGCATGAAACAATATATGGTTTTGCACATCCAAAAAAAAACTTTTTTTAAAAAAATGAGCATAAGTGCACACTGGTGTGGCAGCAACATACATATACATTCCAATATCAGTAGCACACTATTCATTGAAGAAACTATCAAAGGGGACATAGGAATTTTTGAAAAAGCATTTCTGCTACCTGGGTTACATCCTTCTGTATGCATGACACATAACCACTTATTGGCTGCAGCATCATTTAACTGATGAACCTGCTGTCCATAGCGCCGAGGACTATATGGCCTTTTTTACACATTACACATCATATGATGGATAAAATCCATGAGCTGTTACATAGGACTTCTAGTGGGTGAGTCTTGCTGGACTTTATTTCTCATGTGGTAATGGCCGATCACCCTTTTATATTAGGTTGGTTCAGAAAAATGGGGCACCTTTTCAGAATGCAGAAGTTGTCAGTAGTGGACTCTGGAGACTCCGTCAAGTGCTCTCAAGAATTTCAATGATACCTTCTACACAGTAAAGTCACATTATTATAACATCCACAGTAACCGCTGTGTTCAGCACAGACAGCAGTTAGTCTAGGAGTGACTCCATAAGGTCCTGGTAGGTTGTCACAGGTATCTGGAGCCATGCTGACTGCATCACACAGTGTGATGCTCAAGGTGGTCCTAAAGATGCTATATTCGGGTCAAGCGTTATTAACCATATTATATTGATGTTGTATTACCGAGTGAGCAGTCATTTAAAAGTGTGAGAGCATCCTTTTTTCAGCAGAGGAGATGAAATCTGGAATCAATGAACAGCGCTACTTGTGGTGTGTTATTAATTCGAATATTGTATTACTGTGTGTCCCAACATGGTTTCCCAAGCAGTGTGTCCCGATTTCTCAGTACACACAAAATTTGAACCACATTTAGATTAATTTAAACATATTAAAAAAATAACTCACTAGTAAGATTATATTTATTGGTAACTGGATCCGCTGGTGTAGCTATAGTTGCAGTTTGTATAGAGACAAGATGTTAAATGGGCACAACTTACAGTGGGAAAAAAAAAGTATTTAGTCAACCACCAATTGTGCAAGTTCTCCCACTTAAAAAGATGAGAGAGGCCTGTAATTGACATCATAGGTCGACCTCAACTATGAGAGACAAAATGTTACAAATCCCGAAAGTCACATTGTCTGATTTGGAAAGAATTTATTTGCAAATTATGGTGGAAAATAAGTATTTGGTCACCTACAAACAAGCAAGATTTCTGGCTCTCACAGATCTGTAATTTCTTTAAGAGGCTCCTCTGTCCTCCACTCATTACCTGTAGTAATGGCTTCTGTTTGAACTTGTTATCAGTATAAAAGACACCTGTCCACAACCTGAAACAGTCACACTCCAAACTCCACTATGGTGAAGACAAAACAGCTGTCGAAGGACACCAGAAACAAAATTGTAGCCCTGAAACAGCCGCTGTTTTATTTTTCCATTATAAGTTGGTGGGGGTCCAGCTCATTTTGAGATGGGGCCCTGTGAATTCTAGTTACAACCCTGACTGGACACATTTGTTATATTTGTATTTATTCAAACATATCACTTTAAGGGGTTGTCACTTCCAGTTTTCTGCCTATGTCATAGATTCCCTGATGAAGAACATGGCCCTGACCAACCAATAGTTAGTTTTTATCTACAGGGGAAGCTGCGTAAAGCAATGAGATCTCCATGTACAGCAATACATGGACATGGACATGGAGAGAAAGGGTCGTCATCATGGCAGCTCTGTTAGGGTATGTTCACGTACAGTACGCGCCGCAATACATAGTGTGTTTCGGGAGCTCGCGCTAATATGCGTGTACTCCCGCAGCCCGCCGGCCCCATTGACATACATTACTCGCGGCGCTAATTCGCCACGAATATTTGACAATCGTATGGTACGCGCGGGGGGACAAGGTGTAATCCATAGTTCTCTATGAGAGCTATGGATTACCGTAATTATGGGGCGGGTGAACATACCCTTAGGTGCCTATTTTAAATTTAAAAAATGGGGAGTCACAACTTGATATTGTGCAAGATAGGATCTGGTGATGGGAGGAGGCCCTTATGCTGCCTTTGGCTTTATGGGGCTCTGAAATTACTCATGACAGCCCTGTGGTTTAGGCCCAGTAATGATGTCATCTATGAGATACAATAACATAGCGGGTTTTCCACCATAATGTCTTATGAACTATCTAAGGGTATGTTTACACAGTGTTTCTGGATCCGTTTTGGTTCCGAAAATCGCATTAAAAAATGCAGCGTTAATTGGATCCAAAATGCATCCAACAAGCAGGTGTGTGTTTGGATGCATTTTGGCTGCAGCAAAATCGTAACCTACAGTTTTAAATAGGGCTCCTGCTGCATATTTCGGATCAAGAATTGACATGTCTATGCTTAGAACGGATCCGAAAGACAGATCCAAAAGAGGCAAGTAAACCCGCTTCGGCAACCACTTGTCTGAACGCCGATGTGTGTTTTACATTGCAAGCAATGTACAATCAATCACACTGCTCATTGCTAGATACATGTTTGGGTCTGCCTAGGGTCCGACAGAAGGATCCAAACAAGCATCTAATAACGTATGTTTCACACAGACAGAATACGCCGTGTGAACATACCCTAAAATTATGTATAGTATAATTTTGTAGCTTGGATCCGTAGCTCTTGCAGAAGATTGCCTCCCTGGCAGCAAAGATTACCAGGCTGATTATTACTGACGCACAGGGTCGTTATTATTACAGAACGAGAGTCATCACTATTGTAAGTGCTGATGTGCACAAAGTTTCCAGCCTCATTAGTACAAAAGATGTTTATTCTGGGTGGGAGGGACTGTGGGAGAGGCGGGGGTAGTGTTTGAAATAAATTACTCTAATATATGAGATCTGTCCTCCCACATCTGGAAAAGAAGAGAAGTTTTTAAATACCAAGGGTTGATTACACTGGACAGTTATCAGAACAATTTGCTATTTTCTAAGAATCATGAAGGCAATCAGCAGCTCATGCTGTAAGGCCATGTTCACACAACAAAGTATGTGAAAGATAGGCACCAACAATAAGCAGCCAACAACCGACACATAAAGAGCACGTTAAAGGGCCGGTTCACACGGCTTATTCAAGCCCTAATTGCGGGACGGATTTTGCTCGCAATTACAGCATGACTAAGGGGCGGGGGCACTGCTCGCCGGCCCCATAGACTTTCATTATCCACGGCGCGTATACCGTCGGGATAATGTGCATGTCACTTTCTCCCCGCCCGGCGTATTCGCCGAGCTGGGGGAAGAGACGGAATCCATAGTTCTCTATGAGAACTATGGATTACCGTAATGGCTGGCACGGATTTCAGCCGTACTGCAGCGCAGTACGGCGCGCAATACAGCTGCAATCCGTGCCCAAAATAAGCCGTGTGAACGGCCCTAAAAAGGTATTCCAACCAGATAGAGTTAAAAATCTAGACAAAGGTAAATACAGAGTATTACCAATTACATTGCTGTTCGGATTTTTGCTTCTCTTCAGTGTTAGGAGCAATAGTACTTTCTTTAAAGTGGTGATGCCATGAAACCAAACCTATTTCTGAGGCCAGCTCGTTGCTCGCTACAAGCCGGTCTCAGAATGGGGAGATGGCCTTATTTGCGCAGTTCTCCCTCTTAGGGTATGTTAACACGCCGTGCGCTCCCCAATACGCTGTGTGAACATACCCTAATTCCAAAGCAGGGGGACAGCACCTAGCCGGCCCCATTGACAAGCATGTAACGTCACTTTTCTCCCCTGGCCTACAATACGGTCGTATTGTATACGCAGGGAGACAATGTGTAATCCATAGCGCTCTATGAGCGCTATGATTTACCGTAATTGCGTTAAGCATTTCAATAAAGTTGGGTTCACACAGAACATTGCAGCTTGTACAGTATGGGCCGCAGTGCGCATTCACTGCGCTGCTGAGATTACGCGCTGACGCAAAATCGCCCCGAGGCAAATTTCTGCCCCCGATACTTAACTCTGTTACAATGCATATAATGTAAAATACACAGCTCGTGATTGACGTCACGTTTTTTACATTCAAGTCTATGACAGGTGTTTTGAACATTGTGGTGTATTTTGTTGAATTTACGCCCAAACAGAACACGAAAAACTCCCGCAGCTGTCACTAGAAAAATAAAAAAACTTTAACATGTAAAAAGTAGTAAAACATAAACATGCCATCTAGCTACAACAGTGACTGTATGTGCCCACGGAACACAGCTCTCATGTCACGTACACCACACATTTTTTTAATTTCATCCCACTAAAAAATGGAAGCTTTCACAGTGCGTTTTTTTGCAGAAATGCCCAGCAATAAAGGCAGTATAATGCTGTACATTTCTGGGGAAAATCTGCACACAAAAAAACGCACTGTGTGAACGCACCCTGAGTTTTTCCAACACATTATATAGTAAATTAAATCCTGCCAATTAAAAAAAAAAAACAACAACTCCAATGCCCATATTCCCATAGAACAGTCATACACGCTCATGTAACGACATGTATACACCCGGCTGCCCATGACGGAAGCCCGGTCCCGCACTGTATATGCAGGACGACATCGCAGCGGGCGCGGGGGACTCTTTATCCTGCCACGTGGGGCTTGCGCGGAGTAATCTGACTCGGAGGTGTTAGTAGTGGGCGGAGGGATCTGCAGAGCCCCGCGCCGGTGGGAGAGCTGTGGCGGTTGCTGTGCGGCCTGTGGTTGTGTCGCAGAGGAGTCGCTGCGGTGTCCAGTAAGCGGGGCTCCTGTTTTCTGTGTGCTCGGCTGTCACTTAGCTCCTGTCTGGGGGTGGATACAGGTCAGAGCTCACAAACGGGTCTTTCATTGTTGAACTTGACCTTCAGCCTGAATGCGGGTGAGAGGGGGCGCGAGGCAGGCACGTGATGGGCCTACATCTAGGGGGGCGCTGTCCAGCTGAGGCCCACGTTCTTCATAGCAGTGTGACTGTAGTAGGGAGTGTACTATGACAGTAGCAGGTGCCCCTCATACAGGTGGAGGAGCCTGGCGGGTGCATGTGTCACTGCTGAAATAGATGCCAAGCCCGGGGCTCCCCCTGGAATTTAGAGCTTAGACACATGTCGCAGTCCACTGGGCAACCAAACCCCCCCCCTCCCCCTGGGCTGACTGTTCGTGCTCCCTCCCTGTGGATCTACTGGCGGGGGCTGTCCGGTCGTGCTCCCCGCCTGTGGATGCCCCGCCGGGGGCTGTGCGGTCGTGCTCCCCGCCTGTGGATGCCCCGCCGGGGGCTGTGCGGTCGTGCTCCCCGCCTGTGGATGCCCCGCCGGTGCTGTCCGGTCGTGCTCCCCGCCTGTGGATGCCCCGCCGGGGGCTGTCCGGTCGTGCTCTCCCCGCCTGTGGATGCCCCGCCGGGGGCTTGTCCGGCTCGTGCTCCCCGCCTGTGGATGCCCCGCCGGGGGCTGTGCGGCGTGCTCCCCGCTGTGGATGCCCCGCCGGGGGCTGTCCGGTCGTGCTCCCCAGCCTGTGGATGCCCCGCCGGGGGCTGTCCGGCCGTGCTCCCCGCCTGTGGATGCCCCCGCCGGGGCTGTCCGGCCGTGCTCCCCGCCTGTGGATGCCCCGCCGGGGCTGTCCGGCCGTGCTCCCCGCCTCTGGATGCCCCGCCGGGGGCTGTCCGGGCGTGCGCCCCGCCTGGGGCCCCCCCGCCGGGGGCGGTCCGGTCGTGCTCCCCGCCGGTGGAGGCCCCGCCGGGGGCTCTCCGGTCGTGCTCCCCGCCGGTGGATGCCCCGCCGGGGGCTGTCCGGTCGTGCTCCCCGCCTGGGAATGCCCCGCCGGGGCTGTCCGGCCGTGCTCCCCGCCTGTGGATGCCCCGCCGGGGCTGTCCGGCCGTGCTCCCCGCCTGTGGATGCCCCGCCGGGGGCTGTCCGGGTCGTGCTCTCCCCGCCTGTGGATGCCCGCCGGGGCTGTGCGGTCGTGCTTCCCCGCCTTGTGGATTGCCCCGCCGGGGCTGTGCGGTCGTGCTCCCCGCCTGGGGAAATGCCCCGCCGGGGGCTGTGCGGTCGTGCCCCCGCCTGTGGATGCCCCGCCGGGGGCTGTGCGGCCGTGCTCCCCGCCTGTGGATGCCCCGCCGGGGCTGTGCGGCCGTGCTCCCCGCCTGTGGATGCCCCGCCGGGGGCTGTGCGGTCGTGCTCCCCGCCTGTGGATGCCCCGCCGGGGCTGTGCGGTCGTGCTCCCCGCCATGTGGATGCCCCGCCGGGGGCTGTGCGGTCGTGCTCCCCGCCTGTGGATGCCCCGCCGGGGGCTGTGCGGTCGTGCTCCCCGCCTGTGGATGCCCCGCCGGGGGCTGTGCGGTCGGGGCTCCCCGCCTGTGGATGCCCCGCCGGGGGCTGTGCGTCGTGCTCCCCGCCTGTGGATGCCCCGCCGGGGGCTGTCGGGTCTGCTCCCCGCCTGTGGATGCCCCGCCGGGGCTGTGCGGTCGTGCTCCCGCCTGTGGATGCCCCGCCGGGGGCTGTCCGGTCGTGCTCCCCCGCCTGTGGTTGCCCCCGCCGGGGGCTGTCCGGTCGTGCTCCCTCCCTGTGGATGCCCCGCCGAGGGCTGTCCGGTCGTGCTCCCTGTGGATGCCCCGCCGGGGGCTGTCCGGTCGTGCTCCCCGCCTGCGGATGCCCCGCCGGGGGCTGTCCGGCCGTGCTCCCCGCCTGTGGATGCCCCGCCGGGGGCTGTGCGGACGTGCTCCCCGCCTGTGGATGCCCCGCCGGGGGCTGGGCGGGCGTGCTCCCCGCCTGTGGATGCCCCGCCGGGGGCTGTCCGGTCGTGCTCCCCGCCTGTGGATGCCCCGCCGGGGGCTGTCCGGCCGTGCTCCCCGCCTGTGGATGCCCCGCCGGGGGCTGTGCGGCCGTGCTCCCCGCCTGTGGATGCCCCGCCGGGGGCTGTGCGGCCGTGCTCCCCGCCTGTGGATGCCCCGCCGGGGGCTGTGCGGTCGTGCTCCCCGCCTGTGGTTGCCCCGCCGGGGGCTGTCCGGTCGTGCTCCCCGCCTCTGGTTGCCCCGGCGGGGGGTGTCCTGTCTTGCTCGCCTCTTGTGTATGCCCCGCCGGGGGCTGTCCGGTCGTGCTCCCCGCCTGTGGATGCCCCGCCGGGGGCTGTCCGGTCGTGCTCCCCGCCTGTGGATGCCCCGCCGGGGGCTGTCCGGTTGTGCTCTCTACTTATTGCCTTGGCTGAGGGAAAGCTCCCAGTGTTCACTTAGAGGATTTTCCCATGTTTTTTAAGAAGGGTCTGCTGAAAAAAAGAAAATTTCTCAAGGGGTTGTCCAATTTCTTTTTTTTTAATTTTTTTTTTTTAATGAATCTATGCAGGTGCCGCAGTAAAAACAAAAACCTAATATCTCCTTCCCATTGCCGCCGCCGCCTCCCCCCGTTTTCTGTTGTGTTCCTGGCAGTCGGAACGTCACTGCGGCAGCGGTCATGTGACACCTCCGAGGCCACTATTCAGAGCCCTTCACTTCAGAATGGTGACGTCAGGAAGTGTCACGTGACTGCTGCAGCGGGGACGGTCCGACTGCCAGGAACAGAAGCCGGGGGAGGCGGCGGATCTTGGCAGCGATGGGACCAAGTGTTAGTTTTCTTTTTTTAATTTTCTATTTACAGAGTTACATTGTTAATATGGATGAAAAAAGACAAATGTCCATCAAGTTCATGCAGAGGTGGATGAAGGGAGGGGGAGAGAGAATTCATAAGCTTTGTTTCTCCTACTGCTATAAACTTTGAAACCCTTAAGGCAAGAACCCAACCATCTGTAAAACCGGGTGAAAACCCGTGCAATGGGGACAAGCCCTAAGGCTAGGTTCACACGGGGTCAAATGGGGCGCGTTTCGGTTTGTCTTTCGTGCCGTACTGCACTCAAATACAGGCGAAATGCGTCCCAGTCATTACGGTAATCCACAGTTCTCAGAGAACTATGGATTACGTCTCCTCTCCCTGGGCGGCGTGAGAAGTGACATGTCAATTACTAGCGGCGAACACGCGCCACTAGTAATGAATGTCAATGGGGCCGGCGGGCTGCCTATTTGGATGCTGATTTTTCAGCGCCTAAAACCTCACCTGAAACACGCTTTTTCAGAAGAGATTTTAGATGTGTTTCTTGGCACGTTTTGGATGAGGCTTTGGGTGAGATTTTTAACACTGTTTTCACCCATACAAAATAATAGCCAGGGCAAAAGCTGCGCCAAAAAAAACACGTTTAAGAACGCACTGAGGTTTTGGACGAGGTTTTGAAGCTTTCCATTGATTCCTATGTGGTTTTTCAGCGCAGAGAACGCTTCAAGAATTGACTGTCACTTCTTTTTCAGCGCTCAAAACGGCTTTCAAAGAAGCACCTAAAACGCGTGTAAAAACCTTGTGTGTGAACAACAGCGCTATTTTACATAGGAACCAATGAAAATGAGCTGGGGCTTCTGGAGGCTTTTTTGATGCTGTTTTGAGAGCGGAAACGCTACGAAAACAGCGTCAAAATCAGGCGTATGAACATACCCTTATAAAGATATTGTGCTTCACTCATGTTTTTGAACACTGCTGTTACTGGAACAGAAAGCTGAACATAATGAAGTACTGATGAACCCCACTGGCTTTTTGTTTTAAAAAAACAGATCCTAAATAAAAAGCATGGCAGGAAAATAATGGGCGACAAATAATGAAATTGTGTTCTTCCTTTGTAATTCCGCAGAGATGAACAAGGATCGGATCTTGCAGACCTTGCAGAAGGATGTGCGCTCACTGCTCATCGCATCCAAGCTTGGCCTCAGCGTTCAGGAGCTCGAGCATGATTACCGCATGATGATCGGTTCACCTCTTCCACTCAAGGCCTTGGACTACAGGTCAACCATGGAGCTCCTTCTAGATATGCCGGACGTGGTGAAGCTCTGCACTAGAGATGATGGCACTGTGGTGTTATCAGGTAACTGTTCTTAAAAAGCTGTTACCAGATGGCTTTTTCGACTTCCAGTGTGTTGTATGTGTACAGAAAATCTTATTTCATGCACTTTCAAGGGAATTTTCCATCTTACACACTGATGTATTAATGGGGTAGTCCATCAAGGTGAGATAGATTTAAGTCCAAGAGGGAGGACCCGCACCCATCTTCAGAACGAGCTGTGGAAACTTGCGTTTCTGAATGGAAAAGTGGCAGTACTTGCACAGTTATTCTCCATTCATTTCAATGGGAATTTCGGCTATAGCGGAGAGCAAACTTGAAAAACTCTGTATCCACCTTCTGGGATCACTGACGGCTGTAAAGGCAGAAAAGTGACTGCAATAAGGCTTCCTGATTTGACTTGCAGCTTCTCCCCTCTCTTACACAGATTAAACAGATTGTATGAGATTTCAGCAAAATGTTGTACAGACCAGGACTTCTAGAAAAAAAAAAAAAAATATAACATTAGCTAGAAAGCCGGGAAAATGCCATGTTATTCAAATGGGTTGTTCTTATACACACACTCCAAATGGAGAATAAATGAAAAAGAAAACATTATTCCAACATATATAAAGGCAACATTTCCACTCAAATGAACCTTTCTCAAGGCCAAAACATCGATTTTGGACACGTTGGAGTAAAGTTTTGTTGCTTTATTTTTCATTAATAGAGCTGCAGTTTTCCTTTTGATATGTTGTGACGTGCTTCATATTCTGCTGGTACGTGGGGTGTACTTACTATTGTGAGATACTGTGTGTGTATATGTGTAAATATATATTTATACACACACATATACTCACTGGTGTCACCTTTCAGTGTAACCCTGCTTGTACTACTAATGAGCAGACTATTGAAAATCTTTCTCTGCAGAACAGAATGTGTTAGTAAAAACTGCAGGACTTTTTTACATTTTTAAAAGATATTGAAAATAAAGAGAATTTAAAAAAATAACCAAAAATTCTAAAAAAATTGTTTAACATAAAAATGTGAGTTAAACAATTTTTGATGACACATTCCCTCTAAGGCAGTGCTGGAAAATAATTTTGGCCCCACAAAATATATATATATTCATTCTCAAATTTTTGTAAATATGTCTTTTCATGGAACAACACTGAAGATCTGACACTTTGATGCAGTGTAAAGTAGTCTGTATACAGCTTGTCTAAGGGTATGTTCACACAGCTTATCGTGTTTTGGAACCAGCGTGTAATTCCAAAGCACAGGGGGGCCAGCGCCCGGTCAGCCCCATAGACATGCATTGACAGCGGCGCATAAGCGCCGCGAACAAATGACATGTCAATTCTCCGCCCGAACATACAATACAATCATATTGTACATGCGGGGAGATGACGCGTAATCTGTGAGCTATGAATTACCGTAATTGCGGCGCACAATACGCGGCGAAATGTGCGCTGAAGTACGTGGCTAGATAAGCAGTGTGAACATTCCCTAACAGTGTGAATTTGTTGTGCCCTCAAAATAACTCAGCATACAGCATTTAAGGTCTAAGTGAGTACACTCCTAGCTGTGCCCAATATGCCATTTTCCCCTCCACAGTGTCATGTGACTCTCTTAGTGTTACAAGGTCATAGGTGTGTTAAATTTGGTGTGCTCACTCCCACACTCTCTCATACTGGTTAATGGAATTTCTGCATGGCGCCTCATGGCAACAAACTGTCTGAGGATCTGTAACAAAGACTTGTTGCTCTACATAAATATGGTCTAGGCTATAAGAAGATTGCCAACAACTTGAAACTAAGCTGCAGCGTGGTGGCGAAGACCATACGGTGGTTTAATAAGACAGGTTCTACTCAAGACAGGCCTTGCCATGGTCAACCAATGAAGTTGAGTGCATGTGCTTTAGACATATGAGTGCTGCTCGCATTGCTTCAGAAGTTGAAGAGTTGGTGGGTCAGTTTGTCGGTGCTTAGACCATGCGTTTCACACTGCAGCAATTTGGTCTGCGTGACACTTGCCCCATAAGCAAGCCTCTTCTAAAGATTATGTACAAGAAAGCCCGCAAACAGTTTGCTGAAGACAAGCAGGCCTCTTGTCTGATGATTTCAAGATAAACTTATTTGGTTTAGATGGTGTGAAGCGTGTGTGGCGGCAATCAGGTGAGAAGTACAAAGACAAGCGTGTCTTGCCTACACTCAAGCATGGTGGTGGGAGTGTCGTGGTTTTGGGCAGCATGAGTGCTACCGGCTGTGGGGCGCTACAGTTTATTGAAGTAACCATGAATGCCAACATGTACTGTGACATAATGAATCAGAACCTGATTCCCTCCCTTCAGTGCTGCAGGACAGTATTCCAACATAATGACCCGTAACTCACCTCCAAGACGAACACTGCCTTGCTAAAGAAAATGAGGGTGAAGGAGCTGGACTGGCCACACATGTCTCCAGACCTAAACACTATTGAGCATCTGTGGGGCATCCTCAAACAGAAGGTGGAGAAGCGCAAGGTCTCTAACATCCACCAGCTCTGTGATGTTGTCATGGAGGAGAGGAAGAAGATTTCAGTGGCTGCAACCTGTGAAGCTCTTGTAACCTCCATGCCAAAGAGAGTTAGGGTATGTTCTCACGGGGTAATTTCGGCGCGCATTTCGCATAGTATTTGCGTTCTAATACGGGCGAGATGTGCGCCGAAATTACGGTAATCCACAGTTCTCATAGAGAACTATGTATTATGCCTCCTCTCCCTGCTTGTACAATACGATCGTTTTGTATGCGCGGGGAGATAAGTGATATGTCAATTACTTGCGGCAAGTGCGTGCTGTGAGTAATGCATGTCTATGGGGCTGGCGGGCTGCCGGCCCCCCTGCGTCGTGGGACTACACGCCGATCAGCGCGACTCCCAAACACCGCGGCGTACTGTACGCCCCGCAATTACACTGAGCATAGCCTTAAAGTGAATCTATCACTAACTAACTTTTTTTTTTTTCTTTTTTACTTATTTAAACAAGACACTGATATATAATCTTTTTTTTTTTCTTTTTTTTTTTTTCTCTCCGTTTTTCTGATTGTAGATGTCTTAATTTGGTTGTCTGTATAGGGTTGTGAGGACAGCATTCTTGCTTGCACTGCTTTTGACAGCATTTAGAGAGATGCTTTACAGCAGCTTCATGCACATAAGAGCATGTGAACTGGATCAGTCCTATTGACTTCTATAGGAGAAGACAGTGTGCAGGGAGGGGGAGAGGGTAAACTGTGACTATCTATTGTGAATGATGGATCCTGTGATATCTATTCACATTGGTGCCACCTTTCAATGTAAGCCTGCTTGTACTGATAATGAGCAGACTACTGCAAATCTGAAAATGTTAGACTATTGTTAGGCCTAGTGGCCAAAGTAAAAACTGCAGGACTTAAGACTTTTTAAAAGATATTGAAAAGGATATGAAAAATTAAAAAAAAATAACCAAAAATTCTTAAAAAATTTGTTTAACATAAAAATGTGAGTTAAACAATAAGTAATTTTTCGACACATTCCCTTTAAGGCAGCGCTGGAAAATAATGGTGGCCACACAAAATATTGACACTTAGGGCACAATTTGTCCATTTTCACTTAAGGGTGTACTCACTTTTGTTGCCAGCGGTTTAGACATTGATGGCCATGTGTTGTTGTTTTGAGGGCACACCAAATTTACACGGTTAGATTATGTTCACACAGGAGTCGGAGTCGTCATAAAATGGTCACACTCAGACTCCTAAAATATATAGTAAGTTGGTCCAGTTAGTTCGATGCAGTGCAAAGCAAGAGAAATTGGGTCCGGCCAGTGCTACTGCTCACATATCTTCAGCCTTATCACATGAGGAGTGTAATTGATGACATGAAGCAGGCAGAGTGCTGCCCCAGGGGAAAAGATTCTGCTCCCATGGCAAACAGATTTCAGCAACATTTTTCACCTGCTTTCAAAGAAGTAGAAGAGTTCAACCATTCATCAAAACTGACTGTGGCTGAGTCAATTCCTTTATACCCTACATTGTTAGAGATTTGCCCCTGTGTCACCGCTTTGCCCCAATCCAAGTTAGTAAAGAGAGGCCGTTCACTAGCCTGAAATAATAGATCAGATGTGAGGCATGTATGCAGGATCTGATGGAGGGAATACTATTTCTCAGAACAAATTCAGAGACTCCACAAATGTTCCTGCAGTGTTTTGCATATTACAATTTTTTTGTGTTCTAAAGTCATAAACCAGTTTAAAAATATTTTTACACTGACAAGCAAAAATGGTAACAATGTTTTGAACTTGTGACTTTCAGGCTCCATATCTCACCATCCACTACAGCTTTGTACATGAGGCTACTGTAATTTTATATACAGACATCTATCTTATACATAAACTTGATTTGCAAGTATTTGGCATCTGCTTAGTTCTTCAGATTCTTGTCGTGTAACTGCATTGTTACTGTTTTGCTCCTAGAAATCAAAATGTTAGTTTTTATTATTTTGTTAGTATTTGGGAAATTCACCTTTGGTTTTCAATACTGCCTGAATCCTTCTGGGCTCTGGATCAGATTCAAGCACATCGTGACCAAAATCTGATGCCAGGTCTCTGACTCGACTTGGATACAAATACAGCTTTTTCTTCAACTCTACCCACAAGTGTTCAAAAGATCAAACATTGTTACCCTTTTGCTTGTCAGTGTCTGTTCTACCTAAATAGCTTGATTATTGTATCATAAGGTGATAAACACCTGCTGGGACCATTTTTACTGCAGTAAAGTTATCACTTAAACATGCGCCGTGTATGAGGGAGTCGGAGGTTTGGGAAATTGAGGAGTTGAGGCTTTGGCTTGCCGACTCCACAGCCCTGATTGTCGTAATTATAGGATGTAATTATACAGCCTGAAAGACGCCGTGTGAACATAGCCTTATGTGAGCTGTACACTGACTACTTTACATTGTATCAAAGTGTCATATCTTCAGTGTTGTCCCATCGAAAAAATATAATGCAATATTTACAAAAATGTGAGGGGTGTACTTTATTAACCCCTTAACGACCTTGGACGTATGCATACGTCCTGGCGATCTTGCGGGCGAGCCGTGCACGATCGCGACATGGGACCGGCGGTAAATTACCGCTGGCCGCATGCTCCGGCTGCGGGTGAGTAACGCTTCATTACCGCAACCTGTCATGGTTGCGGTAATGAAGCCGCAGGCAGGAGGAGTGAGCTCCTCCAGCCTGCTCCCGGTAGCTGCCGCACCACAGTCGGATGCCTTCGGTAAGTGAAAGTCACTTCCTGTGGGCATCGTGACGTCACGATGCCCACAATGCCACAATGACAGTTATCATGGCGATCAGTACACAGTAGTAAATATTGTGTACTGGCCTGCCTTCTAATAGCAATCTGATTGCTGTTAGAAGAAAAAGTAAAAAAAAATGTTGAAAGTGCAAAAAAAGTAAAACACAAAAAATAAAATAAAAACACGTACACCGCCCTTTTCCACTTACAAATGCCAATCGCCCCAAAAAAGATCAAAAATAGAGTAACCATATTTGGTATCGCCGCGTGCGTAACGACCTGCCCTATAAATCTGTCATGTTAACTAACTCGTACGGTGAACGCCGTAAAAAAAAATCAAAAAAAAAAATCACAGAATTACAATTTTTGTTCATCCCGCAGCACATAAAATGGAATAAAAAGTGATCAAAAACTCTGATAAACCCCAAAGTTATTACAATTAAAACGTCTGTTCATCCCGCAAAAGTCTCTCTGTACGGAAAAATAATAAAGTTATGGCTCTCAGAAAATAGTGATGCATAAATATTCTTTTACACACTATAAACACTTTTTTTTTTTTTTTTAGTGTTTCAACATAAAAAAACTATATAAACAGGATATCGCCGTAATCGTATCGACCCAAAGAGTAACCCTAACTTATTACGGATATTGCACGGTGAGTGCTGTTAAAAATAAAAATAAAAAACACTACTAGGATTGCAGTATTTTCTTTACCCTGCCTTCCAAAAAACAGATTTAAAAGCGACCAAAAAGCCTTGTCCCCCAAAAATGATACTAATAAAAACGTCAAATCATCCCGCAAAAAACAAGCCCATATACAGCTCTGCACACAGCAAAATAAAAAAGTTATGGCTGTTAGAATAGGACAACATAAAAACGCAATTTTTTATAGACATATTTCTATTGTGTAAAAGTAATAAAACAGAAAAAAACTATATAAAATCTATATCCTTGTAATTGTACCGACTCCCATAGTAAAGTTATCACGTCATTTACACTGCACGGCGAATGCTGTAAAATTGAAACTCACAAAACAATGACCGAACTGCGTTTTTACCCCCATTTTCATGGCCCAATGCTAAAAAAAAAAAACTATGGAACACCTGTGCACCCAAAATGCACAATACACCCCTAGATGAGATCCATGAGGGGTGTTGAATTCAAAATGGGGCGATTTCTGGAAGGTTTCACCTGTTTTTGCTACTTTAGGGGCTTTGCAAATGCGACATGGCCCCACCAAAATCTGCGCTCCAAAAGCCAAATAGTGCTCCCTCCCTTATACGCCCTGCCATGCGCCCAAACAGCAGTTTACACCCACATGTAGGGTATTGCCGTACTTGGAAGAAATTGCTTGACAAAGTTTTAGGGTTCTTTTTTCAAGGATTCCTTGTAAATATGAAAATTTTAAGCTAAAATTGCAGATTATTGGAAAAAAAAATGTTTTTTTCATTTTCACAGCCTAATGCTAAAAAAAAATTGTGAATCACCTGTGGGGCCTATATACTCACTGCACCCCTGGATATATTCCTTAAGGGGTTTAGTTTCCAATATGGGGTCTTTTTTAGGGGTGTTTATTAAGTTTTATCACCGTAGGGTGTCCTCAAACCTGATATGGCCTAAATAAAATTGTATTGAAAATGAGACCCCAGAGTCCAGTAGGTGCTCCTCCTATTCTGGGGCTTATGGTTGAGCCAAATAATGCACTAGGGCCACATATGGGTTATTTGTATAAACGGCAGACCTGGGGGAATTGATATTACATTGCATTTACCTGGTCACATTTACCGTATTCCAGTGAATAATGGATAAATATTGAAAATCTGCAAAAAAAGTGAAATTTTGAAATTTCACCTCCACTTTGTTAACCCTTTAGGTATTTCACAGAAATTAAAGCAAACTTCCTAAACACTGTTGTAAATACTTTAAGGGGTCTTGTTTCTTAGAAGGCGTCATTTATGGGGGTATCTAACATGCAGGCCCCTCAAAACCATGTCAGAACTGGACTGGTCTCTAAAAAATGTATATTGCAAATTTTCTTGAAAATGTGAGAAATTACTACTAAGTTTGTAAGTCCTCTAATGTAGTAAAAAAATAAGACATTTAAAAACTGATGCCAACCTATAGTGGACAAATGGTAGATGCTAGTTAGAAACTATTTTGTGGTGAATAATTATCTGTCTTGCACGCAGAAATTTTGGAACTTTCAAAATCACAAATTTTTCCAAATTTTCATGAAATTTTGATATTTTTCACAAACAAACTAGGATTGTATGGATAAAAATTTCTTACCAACTTAAAGCGCAACGTGTCACGAGAAAACAATCTCTGAATCACATGGATAAGTAAGTGTCAAAAAGTTATTCTCGCATAAAGTGACATATGCCAGATATCAAAAATAAGGCTGTGTCAGGAAGGCCAAAACTGGCTGGGTCCTTAAGGGGTTAAACAAATACGTAAAGCACGAAAGTGACAAGCGATTAATCAATAAACGATCACCACCAGAGTTTTACATGATTGGGGAGAAAAGGAATAGATATAATAGTTTTCATTCCAATCACAACATTAAATCATTTAAGTCTTAAACCAAATGAGAATCAGACAAACATGAAAATAATATAGTCACAGCAATCCTAACATAGATAGCAGGAACCAAAACTAAATCGATAGCTTCTTGTCACCGTGATCTAGAATGTACGGGATATAGTGATTACAAAGAGAAATACTTTACTATAATTATTGGAATTGGTCAAAAGTACAGTGAGGAAGAATGAAGCAGAGTCTCTCAGGAATCCACCTTCAGTCTACCAAAGGTAGCAGCCGGACTGGAAAACAAGTACCAAAATGTAAGGATAAAGGGTTGCATCAAGTGTTACATTCTCCTGTCTGAGAAACATGTACAAATAAAGTCTGCCCATTTCTTAAACGTTTGTCTGAGTCTCCTTTGTACTGAGCATTTCTAGTTTTTCCAGATGGGTGCAATGTAATAGAGGGTGATAACAGTTTACATAGTTATTCTAGTGGCTACTATCTAAATTATAGTCTGATTAACCGAACCTGGTGTAAGAGTGTGAAAGAGAAATTGTTAGGGCTGGATGAAGAAAGAACTTGAATTTAGAGTCACTCAGATTCACAATACCCTTCCAAAAGGATCTAGTATATCAGCAGCTCCAAAAACTGTGTCAGATCAGAAAAAGGCACAGCACATTTTGTGCAGGCTGTAATACAATCGTGTTATGCCGGGTGTTGGGGTATATTACACCCGAAAATAGCAAACTGGGTAAGTCTGAAATAAGAATCTCTCCAACAATCGGGGATAACGAGTAATAAGTAGAATGGGCCAATAAAAAGGAGTCGGAGGAATTCGTTTTAATAAAAGCAGCCAAACTAATGATTGTTTGTGAAAAAGTGAGAGTAGGGAATCCCAGATTTTTTCACAAACTTCCTCTTGTGTCCTGTTTATGGATTAATTGAATTTAATTAATTGATGCCCATATCCCTCAAAATAGAAAATTGAGGGTTGTCATTCCCCACCACAAATTCAGGGTGGCCTCACAATGGGAGTACTTTACTAACGTGATATGGAAGTCTTGAAGTCTTCCAGGCTCCTATTGTATCCCTAAGGAGGAAGCTTCCCTTAACCGACCTAGACAATTCAGTTTTTTACATGCTGGCAGTGACCAAGGGCAGCCAGCTCCAATGTAGTGTTAGAAAATAATGATTTGCCTGTGATCCAGTCTAAATGATGTCTTAGAAGACAACCAAGATGATATTTTCTGATATCTGGCAGATTCAAGCCTCCATGGTTTTCTAATTGCAATTCTAGGCCTCTTTTGCTTCAAAAGGAAGGAAGAAAATGCAGGTAACAAAGAGGATACATCATTATGTTCGATTAAGAGAGGAAGTGTTTGCATGGGGTAGAGTAATTTAGAGAAACTCATCATTATAATGAGTTGGCATTGAGTTGGCGTTAAAGAAATAGGAGGTAGATACTTAAGATTACATAAAGATTTTTAGGGATTTTCCAATTCATATTCCTAGATTAGCTAGAGGCCAAAGATACTGGAAGGTTTCCTAGGTTTGAATAGTTTGCTTTGTTTGGTGGAGTAATGTCTTATAATTTCGATTTTGAAACCTTTACCTTGAATCCTGAACAACTACCAAATGAATTCAAGAGATCCAAAACAATCGTGAAGTTTTGTAACAGTTTAGAAAGGAAGTAAATGAAATGGTAAGCATATAATTTCAAGTTTCAGCTCATTAGTACCTACTTTTATACCATGAGTGGAAGAGGGAGAATTAATAAATTGGGAAAAGGGTTCAATTGCTAGATTAAGAGGAGGGGAGAAAGTGGAGAAAATGGGAGAGAGAAAACCAGATGTAAAAAAATTGCACAGTGGGATTTGCCTATATGGAGGAAGCATATGTATGAAAAGGGCCTATAATCACAAATCGCTGCAAAAGTAGGTTCAAGCCGTTTCCATCTTGTTAAGAAGGGCGGGAGAAAAGGGAAGTTAAGGTCTAAATTTTATTTTGTCAAGAATGGCTAGCACCTTGTGGGTTTTGGTAACAGCCCAATCAGAACAATTCCCTATAAAAAAATAAACTTCTAATCAATAACTACTAAAATGCTGTTTCAATAAACTCAGATTGAATAATTACACCCCTGAAGTGAATAATAATTTGGGACAAATATAATAAAGTTTTGGAGTCAAATCAAAGGAGCTCTTAAACACCTTAACAAAGTCCATACACAAAATACCTTACTTATCTTACATGAATACAGAGAACTCCGCCCCGATAAGGGCTCGATCACCCTGTAATGGTGGGTAATAATTGTCCCCTAACAAAAATCCCTAAGTACTAATAAATCAGAATCGAGGACTTTGGTCAGTTTCACATCTACCTTCAAATTGAAACAAGGTAATAGAAAGGAGAATAGGTAGATAAACTAGGTCACCGGCTATAGATTCAATAAATGTAATGATCTCTAATATATCTACAATAAAGGATATCTATATGTAGATTCAATAGCCGATCACTGCCAAAAGAGGGATAATTGTACTACTAACAAACACATCACCTCCAGCATATGAATCCCCATAGGTCAGCACATGAATCCCAGACGCAACGTTTAAATCCCAATCTCAGTGGACTTATCTTTGGGGTTAAAGACAAAAGAAATGCCTAACCCACTAGATTACCATATTTCAAATGTAAAAACATGGACTAAGTACAAAATACCTGATGAGAGGATCATAATCTTCACATTATGAGCCTGATGTGCCTAAAAAATAAAAGGGACATAGTGGAGCGATTGAAATAAACAATTAATAACCCTCCCTCATTTGCAGAGAGCCAAACTGTTATAACAGAATGAAAATATAACTGTATGCCAAACTACATACACTGACCAGCTATCACAGCTAGTGATGCTCCCCGGTGGGTAATCCTTGGTATAAGGTGATTCTACTTGTCCCACAGAGGATTAATGAGCCCTTCCCCACCTATTTATTCGGCGTGGGATATCCCCTCAACAAGGGCTGTTTTACACGCCCACTTACATTAGTTCCATCTTAACACTCATGCGTCCATACCAAACCATGGATTAAAACGGAACCCACATTCAATCACTACACACACTGAGTGCGATCTCGGCGTCTGGATAAAAGTCCCACAGCGCATGCGCGCGATATACAAATAACCAGGACCGCCAGGTAATATCGGCCGCGCACCTGCTAGCGGACATTTCAAAGATGGACCAGATGCAAACGTAAGCGGAGCGACGCGCACACCACAATATTAGCAGCAAGCAGGCGCCAAAGCCAGGAATTCCCTGCTGGTATGGCAGACATACATATTCGCAAGACAACACTACAAGCACCATTCCAAGTCGCGGCAAAACTTATTGGCGCCGCACCAACCAATAGCACCAATGGATATCGGCCAGTTATCACTACTGTTATAGTAGACAGAGTTGGACGCAGTAGATTAAGTATAAATCTGCCAAAATATGAACCATGCCTTAAGTGTAATTAAATCTCGGCATAAACCACATTATGCCAGATACTAGATGAGATTTTACATATATAAATCGTATATTAATTTCAATTTAACAATAGAATCCAGATGATATAAGTATGGAACAAACGCTTGTGGAGGCAAAGGGAACCATAGTTATCCAATCAGTAAGAGTAATGGCGTACATGGCAAATACCAGGGAGGAAATACTTCTAATGCTTTATAGGGACAGAATAATAATAAACAAAAAAAAATAGATTCCCTGAAGATGAAGCAAGAGGTTACACAGTCCATAATTTTTAATAAGAAACATGTGTCAGTAACAGACTCTCTTTATACTAATAATGCAAAACGAGAGAGGATATCATTAAGTCACGCTGGATACACGCAGTCCATTCAATGGTAAATCCATTGGCGTCTCCCTTTGGAGAATCAGCTCCTGTTCCCAATCCCCCCACCGTAAAGGGGGGTTTAATGATGTCATTCCCTCTAAACTTATACTCAATCTACATTCACCTTAAGTTTGTACCCATATATGTCTGGAGATAAGGCTGTGGTCCTATGTCTTTTATCGTCACCATACATGTTCACCTATACCAGGCGCAATAAACGCATCTGAGTGGTATGGCCAAACGGATTTGTAGCCTCAAACAGAGGAAAGGGGGCCAAGTATATGACTCCACACAGGAAATAGGACAGTTTATATTTCATACTTTATAGTTTAATAATTCCGGTCGCTCGGGTATACTAGCGATGGGATTTTAGCTAGTTTACTTATTAATAAGTTAATTTTTATATAGAGGTCCTACATCGGATTCTGAATTAAGTGCTGTATTCTATATGACCATGGGGACATTTTGAGGTGGGGTGCACAAAATGACACTTTCAACAGACCGGTCCCACAGTTTAAGTCCTTTCTATATATGTAATTACTGGCGAGAAGCAGGTAAATAGCTCTTAGATCTTCATCCATGTCAAAAGGACATTCAGTATCTTGTTAGTAGTCATCACACTAATCTGATAGACTATTAGAGCTAAACTCCCTCAATGTATACGCAAATCATTCTACTTTCTCGATGCTGAAGGCTCATTTTTGTTTTTCGGGGACCGAGTAGGTTATCCACCTTTCTCTTTCAGGGCTTTCTGAAAAGCTTATTTTAGGGGCCCTTCTGGGTCAGCCCCTATTAAGAATCTGTTTTTTTTGATGCCAATAGATTGCTGTACTAATGTGGGCTTCATGTCAGAGAACTCAATTTTCCTCAACACCGATATTGGTACTGCACCCCAAGCGGAAGAATAAAAACTCTCACCATGGAGACTATCAGGGAGATGACAGCTATCCCATCTGACGGGGTCGACTCTTTGGCGCTGGCACTCGGTTGTTTTTCCTTATACTTTAGTATTAAGAGTAAAATCCGGATTTTTAGAGCGATGCTAACGTATCTAGGGAATGGCAAGTTGTGAACTCATTCCACAATAGGTGAACTTGAGACCAATGTCATTTTGATCTAATGAGAGTTGCAAATATTTCAAAAGAATGAACACTCCCCCTACCACGAAAATAAAAATGCAGTTGGATAATACGGGTCCATAAAACTTATAACAGGATATATTTGTGACAGACTTTATCTCCTAAATCCCAACCCAAAGATAGTATGTTACTACTTCCCACCCAGCCCATTGAACAAATTGGCGTTAAGAGGGGAGTATATCGGGGCTCCCCATCGCCGTGCGCCCTGAGCTATGGTGGTAGATCTTACGGTCAAATACAACAGTGTTCTCTCCAGAGAGAAACTCTAATAAAAGCCCAGAATATAATTCATTATGCATGACATATCTTAATTGAAATACCTCTCAGACTGCAGAAAGTACACTAACGCTTACGGGAAGCCCTTTTGTTGGAGGCTATAGAGGCATTAAAGTGCCTCGTCATCTATTATGCAGAGTACGCGTGTCTTGATCAACGCCACGATACACTTCTAGTTTCAAAAAGTAAGTCTGAAGTATCTCTTATGTATGAGGGGATTACTCAAAGGGATTCTTGTGAACGAAGCTTATCTGAATAGAATTTTTAGTAAATCTGAGTATGACTTCTTGCTTGCCGGAAATTTCCTAGAGTGGCCGAAGTTTTACGGCATTTGGACTATAAGTGCATTAAGGGGAAACCACCCCTTAAAGGCGGAGGACCTCATCGTTTCCGAATAGGAGCTCCTTACCCAAAATCTTGGGAATCTATATGTAGATAAAAACTTGAGAATTTGTAATGTCCGTTGCCACATACTTACAGAGATACCATGCAGGACTTACTTTTGATAAACTAGAAGGTATAGTGGTGGATCACAGACCGTAATCTGCTAGTTATAGATGTAGACGCGCAATTTATTATCTCTCCATACCCCAAGAAAAGGGCCTATTTAGGGTGGGGGGGGATTGGGATAGGTCGACATGATTCTCCTAAGGGTGACCAATTGGATTTACAGATTGGTACTGCGTGTATCTCGTGTGACTTAATGAAACCCCCTTCGTTTGCATGTTTGTTATAAAGAGATTTCTGTTAGTGTCACATTCTTGTTTCTTTAAAATTATGTCATGTGTAACTCTTTTCAGATTATTCTCCTTAGGAATCTATTTTATTTTTTTAACTTATTTTTCTGTCTATAAGCATTAGAAGTATTTCTCTCCCTTGGATATTGCCATGTAAAGCCATTAATCTTCACATGATTGGCAGTACACAGTGAGCTAACTATGTATCCACTTTGCCTAAAAAAGCGTTTTTTGGTCCCTTACTTATCCTACATATGGATCTCTACTTGTTAAATTCGAAATTAATTTTACTACTTTGATTATGTTAAATACTCATATAGTATTCTGGATCAATGTGTCTTATGACGAGAATTTAATTACACCTTTTATGGAAGGTTCATTTTGCACGATTATTTTACGTATTAACTCTATCTGCGCCAACTCTGTCTACTTTAAAAAGAGGGATAACTGACAGATATCCAATTGGTGACTATATGGTTGGTGCGGGCGCCAATAAGTGTGCCGGACTTGGAGAGTGCTGCTGTTTGTGTATGTTGCATATGGCATGTCTGCATACCAGCAGGTGATATTACCATGGACTTTGGACTGCCTGCTGCATGCCTATCTGCTCAGTAGTGCGCGTCGCTCCTTATACGTTTGCTAGGTGCCATCCTTTGAATATGTTACACCGCGCAGGTGATACCATGTGGCGGACCGATTTTACCGGCGCCATTTTTAGTATTTCCTGCCGCATGCGCTGTGCTACGCATTTTTTCGGCACGCCCTAGAGAGCGATCTCTCCCCACCTAACCTAACGCCCCTCCGCCCCCTCCTGTGGTTCGCCCTCATTCCTTGAATGCCGGTTGGTACCTCAGTTTGAATCCATGGGGTTGTATGGACGCATCGGTTTAGTGGAACTATTGTAAGCTACGTTGGGCGGTAAAATACAGCCCTTGTTGGGGACTATCCCACCCTATAAATAGGTGGGGAGGGGCTATTTAACCAATGTGGTGACAGTGCAACTACACCAACTACCAATATACCAAAGGAATGTACCCAACGGGGAGCCACACTAGCCTGTGTTATGCTGGTCAAGGTTATTGGAGTTTGACATTCATTATATTTTCCATTCGTTATATACAGTTTGCTCTCTGCAAATGGATGGTTATGATTTGTTTTATTTCAATCCTCCATTTTCGTCCTTTATTGTTTAGGCACATCAGCACTAATGTGTAGATTATGATCCCTCTATCAGGTTTTATGTACTTAGTCCATGTTTTACAATTTGAAATAATGGTTACTCGTGGTTTGGCATTTCTTTTGTATTAATCCCCATTGATAAGTCCCTGAGTTATGGGATGGATGAGATGTTGCGTGCTGGGGATCATGTGCGACATATGGGATCTCAATATGCTGGTCGCGATGTTGTTATAGTTACAATATTTATCCTCTTTTGTGTCAAGTGACACGATACGGAATACCTTCTTGAATAACATCTCTATTATTATCTTTAATGTAGATATAATGTTTGTGACATTACATTTTTGATTATAGCCCAATGGAATCCTATTTATATTCATATTCTCTTGTCTATTTATCTTTTTCAATTTGAAGGTAGAGGAAAGGACAGAAATGTACTCGATTGATATAGACCTTAGGGATTTTGGTTAGGGACAATTATGTACTCCCCACACTTACAGGGTAGCACTTATCGGGGCGGGTTCTCTGGATCAGGTAGATCTAATACTGTATTTTGGTAGGGACCTTTGTGAGGTTTAAGCCATACCTGTGGATGATACATACTTTATAGTATATTGTCCCATTATTATTATTCACTTCTAGGGTGTGTTTTTCATTATTGATTTTTGAAAACAGCCATATTTACGAGTTATAGATTATAATGTTTAGTTTATTCTAGGGGAAATTGTTCTTGAATTGGGTATTACACTTTTGCATCTATATCCCTTTTTTCATCTCTGGGAGGTTTTTCTGGAATGTACTATTTGGTAACAGCACCTCACCTGTCTTTGAACCCACCTTACCACGGAGCCGTTTTGGCATCTCTGACACAGGCCCCTTTTTTGAATCTGTCAATGTCACTTTATGTGAGAATATACTTTTTGACACTTTATCCTATCCATAGTAATTCAAGATTGTTTTATCACGTGACTACCATTGTGCTTTTAAGGTTCGTAAACTTATTGTCAAAAATGACTTGTTAATTTGTGTAAAAAAATAATCGATAATTATCGTGAAAAATTTACCTCACTTCAAACTTCAAAAATTTCTGCCAATGTACGTCAGTAGTTAATTCACTCAAAATAGTTTCTTTAACTAGCATCTTACCATATGTCTGCTGTACTTTGGCATAATTTTTTTAAATGTGTGGTGGTGTGTTTTTTTTTTTTTATTTTTATTTTTTTACGACATTAGGGGCCTAGAAATTTAGTAGTAATTTTAAAATTTTAAAGAAAATTAGCAATATAAATTTTTTTATAGAACAGTCCAGTTCTAAACGTGAATTTGATTGAGCCTGTATGTTAGATACCCCCATAAATGACATCCTCTAAGAAACTACCCTTAAAGTATTCAAATACTCTCGCCATTTGAAAAGTTTTATTAACCCCCTCCCGATCTTGCATTATTGGAGGAGCCACCTACTGAGACTAATGGGGGGGCCTATTTTCTGTTAAGATTTTATTTAGGGTCCAATATTCAGGTTTGCGAAACAACTTAGGTTCATAAAAAACCTTTAATAAATACACCCTAAAAAGGGTCCCCAATATTGGATAAATACCACCCTTATATCCGGGGTGCAAAGTGATGCATTATAGACCCCACAGGTGTTTCACAAATTTGTTTTAGCGTTCGGCTTTTGAAAATAGAATAAAAATAATATTATTTCTCCTCAATATTCTGTCAATTTTAGCTGAAAATGTTTAATTTTTTAACCATGGAATCTGTGGAATAAAGCCCCTCAAAATTGTGTTACGCTCAAATTTCTTCCAAGTTCGGACACATAACCTTCATGTGGGTGTGTAAAACCTGACTGTTTGGGGAATGGCAGGGTGTACAAGGGAGGGTCGTGTTATTTGGACTTTTTGGAGCACAGTATTGGGTGGGGCCATGTCGCATTTAGCAATGTACTAGAAGACAGGTGAAACCTTCCTCAGAAGTTTCCACACATTTTGGATTCAACCACCCTCGGGGATCATCATCTAGGATGTATTTTGAATTTTCGGTGCGCACAGGTGGTCCGTAGTTTTTTGTTTAGAATTGGGCCAATGCGCAAATACCGCGAGTCGGAGACCGCCCGGAGACCGCCACCCTACGCGCGTCCCAGACATTGATTGGGGTTCATTTTTACAAGTATTTCGCCATACGGGTATTAATGACGGGATAACTTTACTATGAGGGGTCGGTACAATTATATAATTTTATTTTTTTGTTTTATGACTGTTCTAACACAACTAGAGCGTGTTTTTAAATAAGTTGTGTTTTTTATGCTGTTCCTATTCTCTGACACGCATAGCTTTCTTAATTTTTTGCATCACGGGATGCTTGTGGGATTGATGTTTTTACGAGATGAGTTGATGTTTTTATTAGTACACACATCTAACGGGTGCATGTGATGCTTGTTAGAGTTCACTTTTTATTAGACAGGTTTTTGTGAGGACATTTTGTAAAAATACAGCAAATCCATGGTACTGTTTATTTAATGATCTTTTTCACAGCTCGAGGTCACTGTGCGGTATAAATATGTACATACTAGTTTACTCAGCATGGTAGATACGATTACTCTGCGATATCTATTTGTATATTTTTTTTAATGTTTTACTGCTGTTGACACAATAAAACATTTTACTTTGATTAAAGGAAACACGTTTTTGCATCGCCCACCGCTCAGTCTGAGGCCATAATTTTTTTATTTTTGGGTTTATGAGCTGTTTAGAGACTTTTTTTTTGCGGGTTGAGTTGACGTTTTATGGTAACATTTTAGGGGGGACAAGAACTTTATGATCCCATTTTAAAATCTCCGTTTTTGGAAGAGCAGGGTGAAGAAAATTAACTGCAACTCTCCTAGACACTAGGTTTTTTATTATTATATTGTTTAATAAGCGTTCTCACCGAGCAGTATAGTGATCAAGTTAGTTTTAACTCTGTGTGCGTTGAGACGATTACGGTGGATACTCAAGATTTATGTAGTTTTTTATTTGAAAGGCCACAATTTTTTGGAAAAAAGTGTGTTTTACTTGTTAAACACAATATAACTGGCATCAGCTATCTTCTAATTAGCCAGAAACTTTTTTATAATTTTTTCGTTTAACCAGAGCTGGTGTAACGGAACGTTATTGCGGGATGAACTGAAGTTTTTAATATTCTTCGGGAACTCATCGCACATTTGATGTTGATACTGAGTTTTTGATGACTCTTTTACTCCATTTTATGTGCTGCGGGATGAACAAAAATCGCTAAATTTCTGTGACTGTTTTTTTTTTTTTGTTTTATTTTTAATCGGCGTTCACCCTGTAACGGTTAATTAAACATGACAGATTTATAGGGTGGGTCGCTACGCCGTCGGTGATACCAAAATATGGGTACATTTTATTTTTTGTCTTTTTTGGGCGATTGGCGTTTGTAAAGGGGAAAAGGGCGGTAGTACTGTTTTATTTTTATTTTTATTTTTTTTTTACTTTCTTGGCAACACTTTCTTATACATCTCTTTTTCCCACAGGGGGACTTGATGAAACGATCGTCAGATCGGTCATGCCTATAGGAGATCAGCACACAGCTTTATAGCTGTTTACTGGTATCACCACGGCAACTGTCAGTCACGCTGCCCACAATGCATTGTGGGCATCGTGACTGTCACAGACACACCGGATGCTGTCATTCAGCGTCCGGGCTGGTCTGGTAGGGAGATCAGTGCGGCGACTGAGCGCCTTTACTGCGCCCGGGTCGCGGTGCTTCAGCGACGAGCTCGACCTCCTGACCGACCCGCAGCTGCGATGTCGCGGACATTGAGGGGTTAATCCACCTGCGGCCGGAGCTCACTCCAGGGCCGTGGAAGATGCGGCATGATGCCAGCAGGTAATATACCCTGGTACCATGCCGCGATACTTGCGGGCGCTCCGCGCCTGTGAGCGGAAGATCGACACATGCAGTACTCCCGTCATGCTACATTCTTTGAGACGGGAAACCCCTTCTACCCGCGAACATTGCAGTTCTGAGTTGGCAAATGTCGGTAAGGGGTTACACAGAACTGGACTGGTATTGAAGATATTAGGGCGGGACTTTTTTTTTTAAAGTAACCATGAAAGATAACCTATCAATGAGAATTTTAGATAGGAGCTTGAGATCGACCTTAATTGGGGAGATAGGTTTCTATAAAGTCGCCAGTGTAAGATTTTTGTCTGGTTTGGGTAGTTCTTTTAAATGTGCATTATTCGTATGCTGTGGAATGGGGGTACTCGACAGGAAAGAATTAGAAACCTCAGATAAATGAGGAGGCATTTCAGATTTAAAAATTAAAAAAAAAAAAAAAAAAATTCTCCAGAAAATCCATCCTGGCTTGAGGCTGGTTACCTGAGAAATAGCTCCTTCAATTTCTACTTCGGAAATCGGTGAATTTACCAATTTTTGCTTAGATTCTGATATGGAAGGAATTAGTGGGCTATCTAATCAAAAGTCTGGATTACTGTCACAAGTCAATGGCAGAATACAACTTGGCATAATAGGCTTTAAAGACTGTAATAATTTTCACACTGTCATGAGTCAATGAACCAGATGACGATCGAATGGCTTAATGAGTTGAAAGAGAACGTGGACCTTTAGGCAAAAAGTTTAGGTAAAAGCTATCCGCACTATTCCTAACTTGACAGAGCTTTGTTCAGTAAGTGACTTGTGATGATTCTTTCCGTACTAGCCACTGTTAATCCATTTTTGCGTGACGCCAAACTTCACAGTTAACCATAGAGGGGCTAGCCAAGAACATTGTATAAGAAAGGCGTAGCTTTGTACTCGGCATTTGAATTTTCTCAGTCCTTTTGTTATGAGTAGCAAACTAATCAATTATGTTCTCTTTCATCACCGCCTTCATCATTCGTATCAATAAAGTCTTGCCACCAGATTTTCAGAGATCTGTGGAATGCCTCATCCTTGTGAAGCTACGAGGGAAAGTCTCTACACATAGGTAAAAATTGCTCAAAGTAGGTGGCGGGAGCTTGTACAAGCACCGATCAGCGCTGACTGGTGCGAGGGTGTCTTTGACACCCAAACCACTTCAGCTAAGTCAGGAAATAAGTGGGTTTTTGGGCTGTGCAGCATGGAGAAGAAGAGCCCCGTATCCTTACATCATGGCACCAAACCAGAAGTGTACTCACTTTTGTGAGATCGTGAGTGTGTATTTGTATGTATAATATACACACCCTCTATATATACTGCTCAAATCAATGAAGGGAACACTAAAATACCACATCCCAGATCTCAATGAATGATTGAAAGAAATACTCCAGTTGCAATTCTTCATTACATAGTGGAATTCTTTGAGAACAAATTGATATCTCATGGAGGTCTGGATTTGGAATGATACTCGGTCAAAGTGGAAAAATCACAATTTCACTCGCTCGCGCGTCGCACTCTCTCGCTCGCAGTAGAATCTCGGGCGCCCCCCTCTAGTGTGAGTGTGGACCCTCCCCCCCCCCACCTCCCCCCCCCATGCTGTAATGACCTCCCTACAACACCTGGGCAGGCTCATTGATGAACCCCCTGGGGCTGGTAGGCATCCCCCCATCTCTTTTACACTGAGGGAATCTCCTCCAGACCTGTATAAAAGATCGGTCAACTCCTGGACAGTCTCGTGTTGTCTCAATGTGGAATAGGTGGAAAAACGAGACTCATGATGTCCCAGAAAATGCTCTCGAGATCTTGATTCAGGTCTGGGGAACAGGCAGGTAACAGTCGATATGCATCAATACCTTTCATCATCGCAGGAGCTTTTAATGATACATACTTCAGCCACATGAGACCTAGCACTGTCTCTGCATCAGAAGGAACCAGGGCTCACTGGCACCTGCATATGTGTTCACAATGTGGTCGGAGAATCTTATCGAGGTACCTCTGAGCTTAGCACCCCCACAAATAGAGGGGTGTGCTCAAGTCCCCAACACGAATTGTCTCCTTTAAATCCTGACCATGATAAACTAGTCATGCAGGAGAATATTGCAGACAGCAGAACGTTCTCCACGGCGTCTCCAGACTCTGCTACAGATGTGTTTAGTTCGAACCACTGCCTTCATATGGGGAAGAGCACAGGGCACCAATCCGCCAATCTTGGCACATGCCAATGGCCCTGCATGGAGTTGGGCTGTAAGCACAACATTGACTTGTGGACATTGGGCCCTCACACCACCTTCATGGAGTCAGTTTCTGACAGTTTGAACAGACACATAGATATTGGTGGCCTGCTGGAGGTCATTTTGCAGGGTTCTGGCACTGCTGCTCCTTGCACAAAGGAGAAGGGAGCAGTCCTGAAGCTGGGCTGTTGCCCGCCTACGCCCCCCTCCATGTCGCTGTACTGGCCAGTCTCCTGGTATCTGCTCCATGCTCTGCACACAGTACTGACAGACACAGCCAACCTTCTTGCCACAGCTCACATCCTGGATGAGCTGCACTACCTGAGTAACTTCTGTTGGTTGTAGACACTGCCTCTACGTATGAGAGTAATGACAAAATGCAAAAGTGACCAAAACAACAGCCAAAAAAACATGAAAACAGAGAAATGGTTTGTGGTCACCACCTGCAGAACCACTGATTCACAACTGGTGTTGATTCATAACTGGACAGATTGATTTCACGAAAGTATGATTGACTGGAAGTTGCGTTGCATTTATATGTTATATTAACTTCACTAGATCAGATAGGATAGCACTGCTATACATATAGATGTCTATCCATTTAATACAAGCAAAATATGTATTTATAATATGGTCACCCCGGGAAGGCTTTGTAACTGAAAAATAAATTGCTACAACTTTTTAAAAAGAGAATGAGAGAGCAAAGGCATTAGATTTGATCTTTACAGTTAGGCCTCGTTCACACGGCTTATTTGGGCGCTCCAATACGGCTGAAATCGGTCCCAGTCATTACGGTAATCCACAGTTCTCCTTTCGTCTCTTCGTCTCTGTGACATACTCATTATTCACGGCGCGTACACGCCGTAAATAATGAGCGTCTATGGGGCCGGCGAGTTGCGCCCCCCCCTCGCCCCGTCCGGCCCGCAATTACGCCGGCAATAAGCCGTGTGAACGAAGGTCATAAGTGAACCTGTTAAATTCTTGTACCCTTAATGAGAGCAGGATATGACGGAGAGAAGCTGAACTCTGAGATGTACAGGTTTATATAATTTTGAGCATGTTTTTGAGTAAAAATAGAATAAATCCGGACTAGACTCCTTAAAGAGAACATGAAAATCCTATGGGGCTCTGGAGTCCTTATAAAATGGATGGACTTTGACTCCCAAAATATATAATAAATTGGTCCAGTTAGTTCAATGCAGCGCTAAGAGCAAGATGAATTGGGTCTTGCCAGCCCTACTGCTCCCATATCTTCAGCCTCATCAGATGAGGAGTTTAATTTTGACAAGTATTTGGATGACATGGAGCAGGCAGAGTGTTGCCACAGGGGAAAAGATCCCGCTCCCAAAGCAAACAGATTGACCAGATTTCAGCTAAATTTTTCACTTGCTTTCAAAGAAGTAAAATAATTCAATTGTTCATCAGAACTGACTGCATAAGGCAATTCCTTTATACCCTGAAATAGTTGAGATGTTGCCCATGTGGTCACCACTTTGCCACCAACCCAAATTAGTGTAAAGAGGCTGTTCTCTAGCCTGGAAATAAAGAGATCAGATTTCATCTATGAAGGAGGATCTGATGGAGGAGATACTATTTCTCAGAACAAATTCATAGACTCCACAAATGTTATTCAGGACATTTTTGTTAAACTGTTTTCTTCCCACTTACTGCAGCATTTTGCGTATTTTTGCAAGTTTTTTTTGTGTTCTAAAGTTACATCCAATAAATATACTTCACACCGACAAGCAGAAGGGTAACAATATTTTGACCATGTGATTTTCAGGCTCCATATCTCATCATCCACTAAAATTTTTCAATGGTGGGGCCCTACCATTTTTTATAACAATTAAAAAGGGCCTACCCAAATTTAAAACATTTCCCCGGGCAACTTTTTTGGCATATGTTTAATTTTCCGCAATTCTTTCATGTAACTGCATTGTTACTTTTTTTCTCCTGGGTTTGGGGGAAAAAATTTTTTTTTATTTTTAAAAAACAAAATTACAACCATTCCCTAATACCCTCAGGGTGTAAAATTGGGGCTTTTCCCCAAGCAAAGGGTCACGGGTTTCGGGGGGGGCCATAAAGGGAAATTTCCCAAAAAAGGGGAAAAACCCCACATCATCCCAGAAATTTAATACCCTTTTTGGGGATTCAAAAGCCCATATACTGCAGAGACCCCCTGCTGCGGGAATTCAGTGTACCTTTTCCCGCCATTGAGTAGTAATTGTAGCTTTTTTTTGGGAATTTAAGTCCCCCTTTTTTCGTGATGTTTTTACAGCCAAAGATGGGTTTCATAATTGAACCCCGGATTATGTTGGGTCTTACAAAAATAATTGAAAAAAGGGGGGCCCTGGTTTTTAAACCCCGAAATTGGGGGCTTTTGTTGTAAAAAGCTGATTGTCTAGCTAAAAATGCCAAAGGGAAATTTTGGGCCCCCAAAGCCCAAAAAAAGACACTTTTCTCCCGTAAAAACACGACACAGGGGGAAATTGGTTAGTCACTGGGAAAGTGGCCCTTTTTTATGTAGGAAATTACACTCCGTTATTGGGGGGCCCCCAAAAAATTTTTTTCTGCTTTTTACTTAGATATCCAAATACATTTAAACAAATAAAAACAGAACCCCGGCTTCTCCCCCTATCTATAACCCCATATATCACCAGAGCTCAGCTCCCTCCCTTTTATCATATTTAAACCCAAATATCACAGAGCTCACTTTTCCCTCTATCAATTAAACCTTTTATATCACAAAAACGGGTTCTCTCCTCTATCAAATAACCCTAAAAATATCACAGAGCTCAAACTCCTCTCTTTTATCAATAACCCCCCATATACAAAAAGACCAGCCTTTTCCCTCTAAAATATAAAACCTATAAAAACACAGAGCTCAGCCCCCTCCCTTTTTTCCCTATAACCCATTTATCACAGAGCTCAGCTTCTCTCCCCCTGTCATAAAACCCCCATATATCACAGAGCTCAAACTTCCCCCTTTCCTTTTATCATATAATCCTATATATTTACAGACTCAGCTTCTCTCCTCTATCAAATAAACCTAAAATATCACAAGCTCAGCCCTTTTCTCCTCTATCATATAATCCCCATAAATCAAAAGAGCTCAGCTTTTCTCCTCTATCAAAAAAATCCTATAAACACAGGGGCTCAGCTTCCTCCTCTACATATTAAAACCCCATATAACACAGAGCTCAGCTCCTCTCTTTTTTATTATTTTTTAATTTTTTTATTATTTTTTTAAGCGCCATTAATTCCCGGCGCTGTACATTTAAGGGGAAATTTCATACATAAAAAATAAAGAACAAATACAATGGTGACAAAAATGACTAGTAAACTGAAACAGAAGAAAAAAGGACCCGCCCGCCGGGGGGGTTTCAACTACCAAAGGGAAAAGGGGGGAGAAAAGAAAAGGGGTGGGGCAGACATGCCCTTTCGGGGCGGTGTAAGGGGGTGGGGGGGTTTTGTGTAGGGGGTAGGCTTTTCCTGAAGAATGGGTTTTCAGGTTTCTCTTTAAAAATTGGGGAAAGTTGGGGGATTTTGATGTTTTGGGTTAAAGATTCCAGAGTGGGGGGGTGAAGCAAGGGGAATTTTTGGAGACGGGGTTTGTTTGGAGCTTGATGAAAGGGGGGCAGAGGAAAAAGGTCCCGTGAGGAGCGGAATTCGTGAGGGGAGGTAACCGGAAATTAAAGGGGAGAGATGTAAGGAGGGGGGAAAGGGAAAAGGGGAGGGCCCTTTTTAGGTCAGGGGTTTGTAATTTGAACTGAATTCGTTGGGGAATGGGGAGGGCCCGTTTAAGGGGGTTGGGCCCGAGGGGGGAAGGGAGGGGGAGTACGAGGGGATAGGTGAATCAACGGCACAAGTTTTGGATTTGGGTTTGGGGGGGAACGAGGGTTCCAACTGGGAGGGGGACAGAGAAGGATGTTGCAGTAGTCAAGGCGGGAGGGTGACGAGGGGGTGGACAAACGTTTTAAATAGTATCAGAGTTGAGGGAAAGGGCGGATGCCCGGGGAAAAAATTTTTTAGGGGGAGGCGGGAGGCCCGGGGGAGGGTTTTTGATGTTTGGGGTTTTAAGGATAAAGAGGGGTTCCCAAAGGTTTTCCCAAGGGAAACGGGCCTTTTGGGATCTGGGGAGAGGGAGGCCCTTAACAGTGATAAGAGAAACGGGGGAGGGTTTGAGAGGGACGGGGGAAAGATGAGAAATTTTGTTTTAAAACTACATTCAAATTTTAAGCGACGGGGAAAAAAGAAAAGGGGGAAATGGAAAGATAGGCATTTTTGGGGGTCCGGGAGAGAAGGGGGGGTTTAAATGCAGGAAACCGGAGATAAAAACTGGGGGGTCGTCCGCCCAAAAGGTGGAAGTTAAAGCCTTTGAGGCTAAAGCCCCGACCAAAGTTAGATAGAGAAAAAGGGGGTTGGGCCCAACAGCCCCCTGAGGAAAACCAACAGAGAGCGGGGGGGAGGAGGGTTTTGCGAGTGGAGACACTGAATGTCCCCTTCAAGAGGATAAGGGGAAAACCAGGAAAAGGGGGTAGGTCCTGATGGGCCGGGGGGAGGAAGGGATTTGTAGCAGGGGGGGAATGGGGCCCACAGTGTCAAAGGCAGAGGACAGGTCTAGGAGGAGAAGGACGGAGTGTGGCGTTGAGTCTTTTAGCAGTAACTAGGTCTTTGGTGACATTGGTGAGGGTTGTTTCAGTGGAGTGGTTGGGTGTGAAGCCTGATTTGAGTGGGTCAAGGAGAGAGTTGGAGGAGAGGTGGGAGGATAGCTGAAGATAGACGTGCTGATCTGGAGTTTGGATGCAAAAGGGAGCAGTGAGATGGGGCGAGTTGGGACAGTGAGGAGGGGTCGAGAGATGGTTTCTTAAGGATAGGTGTGATGGTCGGGGGTGTTTAAGAGAGGAGGGAAGATGCCAGAGGTTAATGATTGAAAAGATGGGTGAGGGCTGGGAAAATAACAGTGCTGAGGTCTGGGATGAGGTAGGATGGCAGTGGGTCAAGGTTACAGGTAGTGAGGTTGGATTTGGACACTAGAGAGGAGAGGTATCATGACAAAAAGTGGGAAAGCAGGTTATGGAAGTGTTCACTGGGGACTGTGTCAGGGTAGGGGTGGGTTGGTGGCGATTGTAGGGGGATAGAGGTGGGTAGTGGGGACTGAGGGGTGGGAAACTTTCTCTGATGGGTTGATTTATTAAGAAATGAGTTGCAAAATCGTCCGCTGATAGGAGAGATGGGGGAGGGGGTGCTGGGGGGTGAAGGAGAGAGCTGAAGGTGGTGAATAAATGTCTGGGGTTGTGAGACAAGGAGGCTCTCTTCTATCATATAACCCTATATATCACAGAGCTCAGCTCCTTTCTTCTATCATATAACCCTATATATCACAGAGCCCAGCTCCTCTCCTCTATCATATAACCCCATATTTTCAAAAGAGCTCAGCTTCTCTCCCTCTATCATATAACCCTATATATCACAGAGCTCAGCTTCTCTCCTCTGTCATATAACCCTATATATCACAGAGCTCAGCTTCTCTCCCTCTATCATCATATAACACTATAAAAACAGAACTCCGCACCTCACTTCTATCATATAGCTCTATATATCACAGAGCTCAGCTTCTCTCCCTCTATCATATAACCCCATATATCACAGAGCTCAGCTTCTCTCCTCTATAATTAACCCTATATATCACAGAGCTCGCTTCTCTCCTCTACCATATAATCCTATATATCACAGAGCTCAGCTCTTTTCCCCCTCTGTCATATAACCCATATATCACAGAGCTCAGCTTCTCTCCTCTCCATTTTAATCCTATATATCACAGGGGCTCAGCTTCTCTCCTCTGTCATATAACCCTATATATCACAGGCTCAGCTTCTCTCCCTTATCTTTATATAACCTATATTATCAGAACTCCGCTCCTCTCTTCTATCATATAGCTCTATATATCACAGAGCTCAGAGGAGAGAAGCTATCATATAACCCTATATTTCACAGAGCTTATCTTCTCTCCTCAATCTCCCTATATATCACAGAGCTCAGCTTCTCTCCTCTTTCATATAACCCTATATATCACATAGCACAGCTCAGCTTCTCTCCCTCTATCATATAACCCTATAGATCACAGAGCTCAGCTTCTCTCCTCTTTCATATAACCCTATATATCACAGAGCTCAGCTCCTCTCCATCTATTACATCCTGCTCTCAGGGTAGCATAAACCACCTGACCGGTTTGGTTTAAATCTGATCTGCGTAGACTGAAGGGGTTAGAGGTCTAGAACCCAGACATAACTATGACTGAATGTTTTTAACAGGGTTGTGTTTTTGGTCTTGGATAGTTTTCTCTGAGCAGTGATTCAGAGCCGAGCTTACCATATTGATATCTTCATACTTTTGTTGCGTAGCTTTACCCTTCTTCTTTCTCCTTCTAATTAAGCCGTAGTAAATGAAGAAACGAAAAGTATGGCTGAGCTGGTGTCTAGACAGAAGACCACCTGCAAAAGGAAGGGGATTTATAAACGCCGCATAACAAGACCCTTGTGTCATATGGACTTGGTGAGACGTGGCAGAGTAGCCCCTGTGCTCCCCGCATCCGTGAAAAGTGAATTGCGGGACCTTCTGTCCATAACACCATTGCTGGTGTCCCAGTTGGAGACTGCCTACTATAAACGATTTGGTCGGAACTTTCAGTACACCCGCTTTGGCTTCTACTCCCTCATAGAAGTCCTTCGGTCGGTGTCCGACTTTGTGCAGGTACAACAGACTAGAGCTGGATCGTTACTGATGCTCAAGACCCCTCTTACTACCAGAACAATGACACGTGAGATTTTTTTTTTATTGTTCTCGTTATTTTTGTTATTAATGTGTATTGTTTGTGAAGGTTAATCATTTTATTTTATGTCCTAGGATCAAGTTTTCAGTATCCAAACCCAGGAAATGTCATCAGAGAAACTAGAAGTGTTTCTGTAACTAGGGAACAGAAAACTCCCAAAATACCACTTGTTACAGCTAGTCCATTGCCTCCTGCAGTGCCTCAGTCTACAGCTAGTCCATTGCCTCCTGCAGTGCCTCAGTCTACAGCTAGTCCATTGCCTCCTGCAGTGCCTCAGTCTACAGCTAGTCCATTGCCTCCTACAGTGCCTCAGTCTACAGCTAGTCATTGCCTCCTACAGTGCTCAGTGTCTACAGCTAGTCCATTGCCTCCTGCAGTGCCTCAGTCTACAGCTAGTCCATTGCCTCCTACAATGCCTCAGTCTACAGCTAGTCCATTGCCTCCTACAATGCCTCAGTCTACAGCTAGTCCATTGCCTCCTGCAGTGCCTCAGTCTGTTGTCATTACAGCCTTGGATAAGCTCTTTATGGCAGCCGAGGCAGAGTACTTTGCCAACAAGGAATCTGCTAAGAGCCTCGGTGAAGGGAAAATGGGTTCCGAAAAAGTTTCTTCTCACGTAACAACTGAAAATGCAGAGTCAAAAAATATTTTGGCTTCAAGCACTCTCCCAATGGCTACAGCACAGGACAATGCTAACCAACCGATGGTTACACCCATCTCTCACACTCACATTGAAAATGGTACTACTGAGAGTCCAAGCCTGGACACCGGTACTATGAAGATTGATCCAGCAGAACCCAGCACGGACTGCAGTGTACAGTGGTTAGAGGAGAAGGTAGGTTTAATTTGTCTTAATTCTTTTGGCTGGCTTATAAGAAAAAGTTTTTACCGGGAATATCAAGTCCTTGTGTCGCATGGACAGCTTCATCCCTGCAGTGGTGTCAGACTCATTTTCTGAAAGGGCCACATCAGCATTATGGTTGCCGTCAAAGGGCAGAATGTTAGTGTACGACTCTATAAAACGTAACTACAGGAGCCTGTTTTCTGTGCCGTCAAAAGGCCTTGCGTTGGACAGGTTTTTTTTTTCCTTTTTTTTTTTTGTTTTCTTTTGAAAGCCCTAATGCAAAAAGTGTAATATTCTCACACAAAAAAAAGTGCATGTGGATGTGATCTGTCAAGGACCCATATGAAAAAGTAATGGGCCCCTACTAAACTTAATTTGCTGCTCCCTTGCCAAACCAAACAGTACCTGCAAGAGGTTATGGGATCGATTGTCTCCATTGCTGAAGTGCCAAGAGACCCAAATAGTGCCCCTGGCATCTGAATGGGTGACGAACCCAAACTTCAACCAAGAAGCCATCTAGGTGGCCTCTCACAAGGATAGCCGGGGTTTGCAGGGGAGTAAGGAACATGATGGCCCCACATTCTCCCCCTAGACCTCGGGAGTTTCCCAGAAGGGCACTACACCCCTACATCTAATGCACAAAAAATGACACACAAGAAACAGTGAGCGTGAAAAATTAATAGTGATTGTGCGCAGTGCCTGGACATCTGGTTTGTCCGACTGGTATTTGTCCTGTTTTAGTGCCATCCCCACGGCTGCCGGGGGACGACTTTTCTCCGCGATGAGCGGAGAAAAGCCCTTCCCATTCACTTGTTCATATTCCGTCTGAAAAACGGTTGGAAGAATGAACAAGTACCATATTTTTCGGGAGGGGGACCGCTGCACGGGTTTTCCATAGTGGCCCATGTAAAAGTTTGCGGCCGGTTTTTCAGCCAGTTTGCAAAACCGCAAACCATCTGAAAAACTGTCCGCAAACCGGTGCCGTGGGGACATGGCCTTGGCGTCCTTTGCCGTAAATTTATCCGGCAGGCTTAGGGAGTTATGGAGCAGGCTAATGCGCTAAGCCCACTCCATACCTAGCTTAAAGGGAATGTGTAATCCAAAAATTACTTATTGTTTTAGCTCACATTTTTATGTTAAACAAATTTAAGAGTTTTTGGTTACTTTTGTTTTTTCATTTTCGATATACCTTTCAATATATTTTTTAAAAGTCCTGCAGTTTTCACTTTGGCCACTGAGCCTAATAATTGTCTGACACTTCCTGTTCTGTAGAGTAAGCTTTTCAGTAGTCTGCTCATTATCAGTACAAACAGGGTTACACTGAAAGGTGACACCAATGTGTATAGATAACACAGGATCTGCCAGTCACAATAGAAGATAGTCGCAGCTTGCCCTCCCTGCACACTGAACTCTTCCCAGGTCACAGAGCATGACTAGAAAAATCTCCTATAGAAGTTTATGGGACTGCTCCTGCTCACAGGATCCTATGTACATGAAGCTGCTGTAAAGCATCTATCTAAATGCTGTTAAAAGCAGCTCAGGCAAGAAAGCTGTTCCTACAATCTTAGGCAACCAAATTGAGAAATCTACAATCTGAAAATAAAAATGGCTAAGAAGAAAATAATTAAAAAAATAAATAAAAAAAAATTGGCGAGATATTCCCTTTAACCCCTTACCGCCGGAGCCAGTTTTGGCCTCTCTGACAGAGCCCATTTTTTAAATCTGTTGTGTCACTTTGTGAGAATAACTTTTTGACACTTTAACCTATCCATGTGATTCAGAGATTGTTTTCTCATGACACATTGTGCTTTAAGATTGTAAGAAATTTTGGTCCAAAAAAATGCTTATTTGTGAAAAATATTGTGAAAAATTTACCAATTTCAAACTTCAAAAATTTCTGCATGTAAGACAGATAGTTATTCCACTCAAAATAGTTTATAACTAGCATCTACCATATGTCTGGTGTTTGTTTGGCATCATTTTTTTAAATGTATTTTTTTTTTTTTTTTTTTTTTTTTTGGACATTAGGGGGCTTAGAAATTTAGAAATAAATTTCAAATTTTCAAGAAAATTTGCAATATTTTTTTTAGGGACCATCCAGTTCTAACGTGACTTTGATTGACCTGTTTTGTTAGATACCCCCCTAAATAATCTCCTCTAAGAAACTACACCCCTTAAGTATTCCCAAAAACCCCTTTTAGAAGTTTATTAACCATTAGGTGTTTCACAGGAATTAAAGCAAAGTGGAAGTGAAATTTCAAAAAATTTTACTTTTTTTGCAGATTTTCAATTTTTATACATTTTCAAAGAATACGGTAAATGTGATCAGGGAAATGCAACTTAATATTGATTTTCCCCAAAATTCCCTTTGGGCCATTTTCAGAGAACCCATATGTGGCCCTTAATTTCCATTAATTTGGCCTTTTAACCACAGACGCCCCTAGAATGGAGGAGCACCTACTTTTTGGAAAACCCTGGGGCCTCATTTTCATTACGATTTTTTTAGGGGCCATTTCAGGTTTGGGACACACTAAGGTGCTAAAACTTAAACTCCTCTAAAAATACCCCATATTGGAAACTACACCCCTTAAGGAATATATCCGGGGTGCAGTGAGTATATCGACCTCACAGGTGTGTCACAACATTTTTTAGCGTTAGGCTGTGAAAATGAAAAATTTTATTTTTTTTTCCAATCTGCAATTTTAGCTGAAAGTGTTTAATTTTTACAAGGAATCCTGATAAAAAAGCACCCAAAACTTTGTTAGGCAATTTCTTCCAAGTTCGGCAATACCCTACATGTGGGTGTAAACTGCCGTTTGGGTGCATGGCAGGGCGTACAAGGGAGGGAATTGTTATTTGGCTGTTTTGGAGCGCGATTTTGGTGGGAGCCATGTCGCATTTACAAGCCCCACAAGTACCAGAACAGGTGAATACTCTTCCAGAAAGTCACCCCATTTTGGATTCAGCACGGCCTCATAGATCTCATTTAGGGATGTATTGTAGACATTTTGGGTGCCACAGGTGTTCCATAGTTTTTTGTTTTTTTGGCTTTGGGCCTATGAAAATGAGGGGAAAACGCAATTCGACCATTGTGTTTGTTGTGGCTTCATCTTTTACAAGCGTTCGCCGTGCAGTATAAATGCAGGATATATCATTTACTATGGAGGTCGGTACAATTGCAATGATATAGATTTTTTATAGTTTTTGTTTTATTACTTTACAATTAGAAATAGGTCTATAAAAATTGCAGTTTTTTGTTTGTCCTTGTTCTGACAGCCATAACGTTTTCAGTTTTCTGATATACGGAGTTGATTAAATGGGGGCTTGTTTTTTGTGGGATGAGTTGACGTTTTTATTTAGTTCCATTATGGGGGGCATTATGCCGCTTTGATCAATTTTATTAAGGTTTTGTGAGGCATTTTGAACATAATTACAGCATTCTGGGAGTGTTTATTTTTACAGCGGTTCACCGTGCAGTATAATCTGATCATGCTAGTATTACTCAGGCAGGTCGATACGATTACAGCACTAACCAATTTGTAAATTTTTTATGTATTACTGATTTACACATATAAAAACAATGTATTCAAGGAAACAACACATCGCCATAGTCTGGAGCCATAACTTTTTTATTTTTTCTGTGTTCGGAGCTGTGTTGGGCTTGGTTTTCTTGCGGGATGTGTTGACGTTTTTATTGGTTTCATTTTTGGGGGGGGGGAAAGACAAGACTTTTGATTCAGTTTTAAATCGTTTTTTGGAAGGCAGGTGAAGAAAATACTGCATTCCTAGTAGTGTTTTTTATTTTTTTATTTTAAAGCGATCACAAGTGTCTCAGTATCCATGACCAGTATTGCTTTTAACTCTCTGGGCGATACGATTACGGCGTACCCTATTTATATAGTCTTTTTTTAAATTTTGAGCACGTAAAAAAACTTTTTTTTTTTTTTTTTAATTGTGTTAAATAACTATTTATGCATCGCTGTCTTCTGAGAGCCATACTTTTTTATTTTTCCGTATACAGAAACGGTGTTAGGCCTTTTTTTTTTGCGGATGAACTGACGTTTGAAATTGGTACAACTTTGGTGTTTCATATGAGTTTTTGATCGCTTTTTATTTCATTGTTTTGTGTGCAGGATGTACATAAATCGCAATTCTGTGACTGTTTTTCTTTTTGTTTTTTACCCCGTTCACGCACCGCGAACAAATAGGGGTCTTTTTTTTGATCTTTTTTGGGCTTTTCCCCTTTTTGAAGGGGAAAAGGGGGGTGTAGGTTTTTAAATTTTTTATTTTTTGTTTGTGTTTTTACTTTTTTTTTTTTTTTTTACTACTTTTCCCCAGTGGGGATTTGTAACAGCAAATCTCCACTGGGGAAAAGCAGTTTGATTGCTGCTTGAATAGGGACCCGTGCACGCGTTACTGTGTGCAAGGTCCCATGGTAACTATGGACCCATCCCCAAAAGCATTGTGGGCATGGGACGTCACCCGATTCCGGATGCTTTCAGAAAGCATCCGGGGGGTTGGGAAAAAGAATAGCCAGGGGGATTTGGCCGATGGCTGGCCGGGTCACAGGGAGCAGGGGGCTCACTCCCCCTTCCTGTGGTTCATTACGCACCCTGACAGGCTGCGTAATGAAGCATTTCTCACCCCTGGCCGGGGCCCCCTCCGGCCGGGGGTGATGGGGCATGAAGTCAGCGGTAAATTTACCGCTGGTTCCATGTCGCGATCGTGCGTGGCTCGCCAGGACGTATGCATACGTCAATTTGCGGGAAGTCAATTCCCGCTAGGGCGTATGCGTACGTCCAATGTCGGGAAGGGGTTAAGTACAGCTGCCACTCTCCACTCGCGGCCGGGATTGACAACTGCTCCATTCGTGGCCATTTAATAATTTTGATGTCTCAGTACACGTGACCACAGCGTCTATAAAATTAGAAAATGGGGCCGCGATTGTGGGGTGCCGTACAGTTGCCATGGTAGCCAGAGACCTAATGAAAACCTCTGTAGCTGCCATCTTAGTACATAGGCAGAGTGCAGCAAAATAGTACATAGTAAGTACAAGTGATCTCATCTTACAGTTCCTTAGGTTGAATAAAATTTTATGTAAAAAAAAAAAAAAAAAAAAAGTGTAAAAAAAATATTAAACATCATTAAGTTAAAAACCTGTTTTGCTATTTTGTAAATAATGCAAAAAGTTGAAATTGATGTCACAGCATCCATGAAAAGAAATTCCAAAACTGTGGTTTTTGTTTTTTTTTTTATGGTTCAAAAGAGCTTTATTAGAAAATAAGCAGGTAAAAAACGACAATCAACAAAGGGAGATATGAAAAGTCTCCTAAAACCAAGAAAGTACACCCATAAAGAAAAAAAAAAATGGCCCCCACCAGGCCCATTACAGGGTGATAAGTACAGTGAAACAAAATAGTCGCAGCACATCTTAAAAAAGCTTCATACAGATGAAAACAGTACATGTACAACTCAAATCTGATATAACTAACTCAGAAATACATATGATACAAACATACTAGCATTCTAATAAAGTACAACATAAAAGATTGGATTAAACTTCAACGCAAGGGAAAAGAAAGAAAAAAAAAAAGGGAGAGGGTAGGGGGGAGGAGGTGGAGGAGTAAAAGGAATGGAAAGGACACCTCTAGGAGCAAACCACGACAGGAAGAAACGGCATGCTAAAGTTACAGTCCATCCCGTCGTATAGCCCCCGAAAGTGTGGAGGAATTTCGGAAGGAACCCAAGGGGCCCATTTTCTGACGGAGTTGGCGTCCCGGGGCCCTCAGAAGAAGCCAAAGCTCTTCCATGAGATATGTTTTGGAGACCTCAGAAAACCAATCCTCAATGGCAGGCAGTTCAGAAGACCCCCAATACCTTGGAATAACTGTTTTGGCGGCTTGCAATAAGGGGCGTAGAAGCGACTTCCTATAGGCTGAAATCGAAGAATCAAACATAAAGAGAAGAGCCGCTTCAGGCGTCTTGGGGATCGAGAAACAGGTTAGCTTCTGAATGACATCAAAAATTGAATCCCAAAAAATTGAGGGACCTGCATTCCCACCAGATATGCACCATGGTGCCTACTTCCAGACCACAGCGCCAACCAGTATCTGGGACAGAAGGGAACCACCTGTACCACCTTGAGAGAATTTTAAAGCTTGTCTCCTGTGCTCTGGAGGCTATCACCGCTTTCTGGGACAGAGTAAAGCATCGCAGCCATTGGGCCTGTGATAATGACTTATGAAGCTAGTTTTTCCAAGCTTTTCAGTAAGTGGAGCGAAGACTTGTGTGCAGAGGGTAGTTCCCTATAGAGAGAAGAAATTACGTGCCGCGGAGGGGCCCCAAGGAGGCACATCTGCTCAAAGGGCAAAAGAGGTCTCCTAAAGTCACCAACATGTTTGAGAGTGTTAAAAAAAAGTGCCGTAACTGGGCATATTGAAAAAAGGATGAAGAGCTAGATGTCATCTCTGGAAGAAGGGACTGAAATGGGAGAATGTCAGAACCAAGAGCCAGGCTATAGAAGCGAAGAGGACGTGTCTTAGAAAACCCAAGAAAGGAGGGGACCCTAGGCCAGGAGGGAAGGCAGGGTTGTCAACTATGGGAAGCAGTGGGCCCCGTCCAATCAATTAAGTTATGGGAGGCTCTATAGGAAATAATCGTGGCCAAGGTTGTGGGTCGTTGAAAGAGGTTGGATATTTGGCCCCTAGAGACGGAGTCCAGACCAAGGGAGCGAGGCAAAAGGGGCAAGAGACAGACTGATCTGGCAACTGGGTCCACAATTTGCCACCCCCCCCGGGGGCACCAGTCCGGACACGGGATAAGCCGGGCCAATTTTTTTTATCTTTTTACCATCTGGAACGCCCCCAATAATTTAAAAATTTTTTTGAAAAGTTTAAAAGGATTTAAAAATTGGGAAAGAAAAAAAATAAAGGAGAAAAGGTTGACAAAAAGGGAAAAAGAAAAAAAAAAAATTTTAAATAAATAAAATTTGGGTTTTTAAAAAAAAGAAAAAAAGAAAAAAAAAATTTAGAAATTAAAAAAAAAAAAAATTTAAGAAAAAGGAATTTAAAAAAAATTTTCCCCGGGTTAAAATAAAGTTTTTGGGAAGAAAAAAAAAATAAAGGGGTTAAAAATAATTAAAAAATAAAAATTTTTTTTTAAAATTTAAGAAAAGGGGGGAAATTTTGGTGAGGTTTAGAAAATAAAAAAAAAAATTTTAAAAATGGGTTAAAAAAAAAAAAGTAAAAAAAATTTAAAAAAATTTTAAAAAAATTTAAAAAAAAGGGGAAAAAAGGGTTTAAAAAAAAAAAAATTTGGAAAAAAAAAAATTTTTGGGGAAAGGGGGGAAAAAAGAAAAACAAAAAAAAAAAAAATAAGAAAAAAAATTTTAAAAAAAAGAAAAGGAATAGGAAAAAAAAAGGGGTTGAAAATAAAAAGAAAAAAAAAAAAATTTTTAAAGGGGGAATTAAAAAAAATAATTAAAAGGTTTTGGGGGCGAAAAAAGAAGGAGAAAGAAAAAGAAAAAAAATTAAAAAAAAGGGAGGAGAAAAGGGAAAAAGGGAGAAAAAAATTTTTTAAAGGATAAAAATTTGAAAACCCCCGGAAAAATTAAAAAAACCCCAAAAAAAAGGGGAAAAATTTTTTTTAAAAATTTAAAAAGAATGTTTAGTTTTAAAAATTAGCAAAAATTTAAAAAAGGGCCCAAATGAAAGGTTTGAAAAAAAACGTGGAACGCCCCAAACACTTTTAAGGAATGAAAAATTGGGGAATTTTTTGAGAAGGTAGAGTAAACGAGGAGGACTTTTTTAAGAACCCCTCCCCTTTTTCCAAAACCGGGGAAAATTCTTTTTTTTTCCCAAACCTTCTAGTTTCCGAAAAATTCGTTGTAGAAGTGACTAAAAAATTTAAGGGGATGCAGTTGCAGGGGGGCCCAAATACTGAGACCCTCGGACTTGGAGACTTTAAATTTTTTAAACTGAGACACGGGTGAAAACGAGGCCACGGGAAATCCTTCATGTTGGCCCAAAAAAGGTCATCCGAAAAAAGCGGAGCATTTGAAATCGTTTTTCCCCCAATTTGAGAGCCCCCGGGTGCCCGGGTTAAAGAAAATTTGGAAAGTCAGCAGATTTTCCAAAACCCAAAGAACGTAAAAAAGGGGCAAAAAAGGCGGGCATCCCTTCCCAAAAGCCCTTATGGATTTTAAAGGGGGCCCCAAAAGGGGGCCCTTTTAATCTTGAGTTGCGCAAAACGGGGAGCTTTAAAGGGCCAAAATTTTTTAGACCAAAAAGGGGGGGCCCCCCTTTTCCCAAAAGTTCCCGGGAGAAAAAGCCAAAGGGGAAGCCCAAGATATCCTATCGAAGGCCTTCTCCGCTTTCCAGGCCCCAAGGGAACCATTAACAGGTCTTTTTGGGCCCCGGCATAATGTTTAATAAAAAAGTTTAAAGGAAATTGCCCGCGGGCCCCCCCCCCGGGCCCAACCCCACCTGACCCGGGTGAATAAAAAGCTCGGGAGAAGGGGAATCACCTTTTCGCTAATATTTTAGCATAAATTTTTTAGACCCACTTTTAAAACAAAGAGATCGGCCGATAACTCCCTTTCGGGGACGGGGGGTCCTTCCCCGGTTTGGGGGGGGAGCAAATTTGGGGGGGGGAAAAAGGTTTGTTGGGGGCGGAAAAAAAGGCCCTTTATGGGCCGATATAAAATTTAAAAATTGTTCTACCAGTAAAAGGGGAAAAGGGGCCCCTAAAAAATTTTTTAAAATTTACTATGAAACCCCATGGGGCCCCCTGGACTTTTTTCCCCCCGGGAGATTTATTGTAACTGAAGTGATTTCCAAAATAGAAAAGGGCATTCTAGTTGGGTAACCGTTTCCCTTTGGTATTCGGGGAAGCGGGGGACTTTAGCAAGGTTGAAAAGTAAAGGAAGAAGGGGGGGACAAAGTTGAAAGGTTTTAGCATTTTTGAGGTGAAAGGCAGTTTTAAATTTATCAGAGGGGTGGGGAAACCATTTTCCCGGTAGCGGACTTAATAAAAAGGGAATATGGCCCCTTGCAAGGTTTTGCCCGGCAGACCCTTTAGAAAGTGCGACCCGATTTTGTTCCCCGTATTAATAAAATTTTGGCTGGGGCCCCCTTTTTGCGGGTTTTATTTTCCCACGAGAATTCTAGAAGACGTTTAAACCTCAAACCTAGTTTGTGAGGGATTGCTAACCCCCCGGGGAAAAGGGCCCGGGTTTTTGGTTTTAGTTTGAAGACCCCTATTTTTATGTAACGTGCTTGCAATTTAGAACCCCAAATCCTCTTCAGCTCGCCCCGTGCCTGATCGGGGACCCCTTCTGTAGCATTTGAGTGTTTCCCCCATTGACACATGGAGAAGTGGGGATCACGAGAGTGGCCCCGACGGGAAGTCCCAATGGAGGGGGAAAGGTCTGAGACACAAACCAAGAGAAAAGGGTTTCATTGAGGCGCCAGGGACCAACCCGGCCTAGAGAAGGAAGGGAAAAAAGAAAGCTGCAATAAACGGTGCATGATCGGACCAAAGAAATTTTTTGCCTATGGATGAGAATGAGACCCAAGGGGAAAAAGGCACCGGGAGCCCAATTAAAAAAAGTTATGCAATTTTTTAGGGGGTGCGGAGCTAAAAAAAAGGGGGAAAAAATTTTTAAAATCCCCGGATGTAGAATACGCCAGGAATCGAAAGTTGGAAAAAATTTTTAAAAATTTCTTCTAACCTTTTTTTAAATTGAAGGGTTAAAAAAAGAAATTTTTCCCTGATAAATTTTGTCTAAGGTGGGGTCTAAAGTTAGTTTAAAAACCCTTCCAAAAACCCATCGCCCCCTTTTGCTAGGGGAATAAAATATCCCCCCCAGTTGGGGGGAAAAGGGTTTCCCTGCCCCGGGTGTTAGGAGCATAGGCAAAACCCAAGATAAAAATCCTGGCCCTTTCGAAAAACTAAAAACAAAAATGATATAACGGGCTGAAGGATCTACCCAGAAATTCCCCGACCTATGCCCCAAAAAGTTTCTATGCAAACCCAGGGCCCCCCCCCTTTGGCCCCTGGACTAGGGTTGTTGGCGAAAAAACAGTTAGTATAAATTTTTGTTACGAAAAAACGGGGCGAAATAAATCGGTTTTGGAAGGGTTTTTTCTGAAAAGACAATTTGTTTTTTGGGTTTTGTGGAAATAAATTTTAAAACCTGGGGACCGCTTCTCTGGAATATTGAGCCCCTTAGCGTTAAAAAAAAGGCAAAATTTTGGGGGGCTTTGGGGACAAGGGAGTTTGGGAAGGGGGGAAAAGGGGAAAAAAAAAAAAAAAAAAAAAAGGGGGGGGAAAACCCAATAAGTAGGGCAAAAGGAAATAGCCCGCATGGATTAATGTGTTGACTACTCGTCAGTAGTCCCTAGGGGGGGATTAAAACCAAATTGGGGAAATTTAAATCCTTTTGGGGGAGGGTAAAAAAGGGGAAAATTGTGAAAAAAGGAAATCTAAAAACCCGGGGCTCCGACTAACTGATGAGAGAAATGAAAAAAATAAAAAAAAAGTCAAACCCCCGTCCCCATTAACATTCCCCTTTTAGGAGGAGAAGAAAGAAGGGAGGGTTTTTTAAACATCTTGCATGGTTTTAAAAAAAAACCTGAAAAACGGCAAACAAAAAATAAAAATTTTTAATAAACCCCTTTGGGGAATTTAAAAGAGGAAATCCTAAAAAGACATCCCCGGGCCCAAGGAAAATAATATTAAAAATTGTAATTGAAAAGGCCCCACCCAAAAAATTTCCAATTTTCGGAAGGGCAAACCAAATAAACCCTTAGTGGTCGTTTACAAAAGCAAAAGTGAATCAAAATGGGAAAAAATTTAAGCCCAGCACAATCATTTAAAAGGGTACAAGAAAATCCCCAAAAAGTTTCCCATAAGAAGATCAGGTTTGGGTTAGGTGATGAAGAGCCCTAAAAAGTGTCCCTTCTGGGGATCTTCTCGGGGAAAAGGGGACAGAAGCCCTTGGAGGAGGACCCGTTGACGCCGTTTTAAAGCCCGGCCACGGCGGCAAAAACAACTTTTTTAAAAGTTCTATCCTGGGGAAAAGAAAGGGGTATATCCCGGGGGGCGTAAATTTAGATTGGGGTTTTGTCGCCGTTTTTCGACTGTTGAGGGCAAGGGGGAAACCCCCCGATAAAGAAATGTTTTCCCCTTTCCCTTGGGGTACTTGTAAAAAGGGTTTTCAGTGCCCCTTTTTTGCGCCAAAAGGGGGTCTGGGGCAGATCCTGTAGCAACGCAAAAAGGGGCATCCCTCAAAAAAGGGTTCCCCTGTTTCTGGGGGGCTTTTTTCTCAGAATGTCCTCTTTTAAATTGGGGAAATGGGGTTCTGCAGATAACGTCCCCTGGGGCTTTTGGAAAACCCAAAGGGAGGCGGGCGCAGGCCTGTGGGCCCTGTCCATTTTCGGGTATAAAAATGTTGGGAGGGCGTCCCCAAAAAAACTTTGAAAATAGTGGTCGGCACCCGGGGGGTATGTCGGGAAACGGGACATATTCGGCCAAACCCTCGAATTTTTTCCCCGGGGGGTTGTTACGGGGGGCCCCCTTTTTTTAGGTCGTTAAACTGCTGATTAAGTTGGAAATCTGGCGTAAAGATGCCCCCGGGGTCGATTGCAACTTTTATAGAAAGCTTTTAGACGAAATTTTGCGCCTTGTGAAGTGTATTACTTTTTGAATTAAGATCCCCTTCCCAAATTCCCCCGGAAAACTGAAAATTTTGTTTACATTCAGGCCCGCATTGGCCCCGCTAAGTTGGGGAAAAATCATTTAAGGATGGTAATTTGGAAAAAAAAAAAGCCATTAAATTTGGACAGGTCGGGCCCGCGTGGCAGGTCTGGGCTTTCCCCCCCCTGCGCGAAAGGGGGCCCGGGCGGGCCCAAAAAAGGAGGTCTCCCGGGGTAAAAAGGAGACCTTTGGACAGTCATTTGATGATATTGATTTAAAAATGGGGGGGGCAATTTTAAAAATTGTTGGCTAAAGTCCCTGACCCTTTGCTGGAGCTTGAGATTTTAGGAGAAGAGGCACACAGATCCGAAGGCGAATTTAGGGGGCTGGTGGCTATCCCCGGCGAAAACCCGTTGACCACTGTGGTGAAGGGTTTTTGGGGAAAGGAAATAGCTGCATGCCCCGAAGTTGGTGGGGGCCAAAAAAAGAGATGAGTTGGGGTTGGGGTTTAGGAAAAGTAAAATTTTTTCCTTTTCGAGTTTTGGGGAGGGGTAAATGTGCAGAAATCGGTACTGGGGTGTTTGACCAAATGTTTTTAGCTTTTGCCAAACCGGGGGAAAAGAAACAGGGCCCCGGGATGTTTGGGGGGCTTCCCCGGCCGAATTAGAGAAGGGGTGCGAGGGGTGGCAGGGAGGTTTTAATCTAATTGCAGGGGGGCCCCCGAGGGGGTCCAAAAAGCCTGAAGGGGGCCCCCTGCAGGGAAACCCTGAGAGGAGGGGGGGTTTAAAAAGGTGTGGACAAAAAATTTTTTGGGGGCGGTTTGGGAGTCCCCGCAGATTTCATTTAGGATGGCAAGGCAATGTCTTTTATCTATAAAGGGGAGTGGCATCCCAGTCCCCGCCCTGTACCTTTCATTGGGGGAGGCAAATAAGTCCCGAGGGGTCCTCTTGCGGCACCACTGTGGCCCCGCGACTGTTTTAACGAGCTTTTGGGGGTTTGGTGGGGGTGGGGGGGGGGGGGGAAGGGGGGGGGGGGGGGGGGGGGGGGAAAATAGGGGGGCTTTCCCCCCACATAGGGCCGGGGGGGCCCGCTGCCCGGAGGGAGCCCCTGTTTCAGTCTGAGATGGTCCCCACTTTCCCCCACCTTAGCTTTGGGGGGGAAAGGGCCGGGGGACACCGGGGGGCCGGGCCCCTAAACCCGCCGGATGATAGCGGTCCCCCTCCACCACTTTCCCCCCAGGACCGGAGGGCCCGAGGGGGGGGAAAAGCGGGGTCCCGCGGGAGTGCCGGGTAAGTCCCCCCTTTTTGAGCCCGAGTCCCGGCTGGGAGAAGAAGAGCCTTTTCTGCGCGCTGAAAGGGTCCGGGGACGTGGGGCCGGCCGCCTTTTGGGGAGAGGGCCGGCTGATTCCGGCTGGGGATTCAGAGGGGGTGCCCCAAGTAAACCCCCGATATCCCCTTGAGGGGAGGAGGGGGGAACCAGGGGCTTGGATCCCTTCTTCTTGGAGGGGTTTTCCCCGGCTGGGAGCCAGGCAAGGGCAAAAAAGGAATATTCTTAGCGGGGCCCCGGTTAAACCTCAAGCTGCCATGTTTCCCAAACCCCGCCCCCCCCAAAAATTTTTTTTTTTTTTTTACCCTTTTTGGGTTTTCCCCATAGGGTTTGGGAAAAAAAAGTGGGAAACAAAAAGTTGCATTTTATCCCCAAAATAAAAGGCAATTAAAAAATAAACTTAAGCCCCCAAAATAAAGACCCATTTAGGTCCATCATTGTAAAAAAAAAAGTTTAAAGTGGAGTTTTTTTTAAATTTTTTTTTTTTGTATGAAAACATTTAAAAAACTTTAAGGTTGGTATTTTTTTAAATTTTAAACCCACCTTTTGGAATAAAATTTAAATTGAATTTAATCCCACAATGAACTCAAAAATCCAAAAGAAAAAAACCCGCAAAAAATTTATGAATTGTATTTTCGTTTTACCTGGAAATGTTTTTTTGGGTTTCCCGGGACATTTAAAAATTACTGCCCTTGGGGACCATTAAAAATTACCTCTTGTGCCATAAAAAATAAGTATGTAGATGGGGGAAAAAAAAAATGAAAAACTCTTGGAAGGCAAAAACTAAAAGCAAAAATCTGCGTCCCTTTTGGGTTTCCCTAGTATTTTAAGGGGTTTTTTAAGGCGCTTTAATTTTTTTTGGTGCGATACATCCCAAATTAATTTTCCCCAAATTCAACAATTCAAATTTAGGGGCTATGATTAAAATGTTTAAAGAAAGTGAAAAGTCGTTGGAACAATTCAGAAGTACGCCGGGGGGGTCGAAAAACTTCTGAAGCTCAGGCATATTTTTGGGGCAAAACGTATGCGCCCCAAATACCCGTGTGGACATACCTTTTACAAATTTTAAAAGGGGTTTTTATCTGTGAAAAATAAAATAAAAAAAGTTTAAATTTAAACCCTTTTTAAAGCAACCCCTGCGGGCCCGGAACGGAAAGAATGCTTTTTTGTCTCCCGTTTCGAGACATGGTGAGAGTTCCCCGTAATTTTTGGGGTTTTTGACCTTAAATAGCACAGCTTTCACAGGGAGGTGAAACAAATTTCCGAGTCCCCTGCAGAAGGGCGCTTTGGGGTTGGGCCCGTCAGACTGGGTTTATTCAAATTTTACGTTCCCGTCCCAGGGCTCTGTTCTGTAGAAAAGAGTGAGGGGGAGGTATTTCTTGCCCCCGGGCCCCAAATGCCCTGTGGGTTGATCTGGGGGTGTAAGCCGGGAAATACTTTATTAACCCCCCCCTGCCCCAATCAATTTTTACTGGGCCCCCCCTGATCTATTTTTGGGAGTGTCCCCGATCAGCCCCGAAAAGATCAGTTTGCCCCCCTTTCAAATTCCAGCAATTTTTCCATTTATCATCACTGGCTCATACAGTGAAAAACCCCTCAAATTAACCCCTTCATTGCCCAAATCCCTGTTCCCCCACTTTATATTTTTTTTAGGGGTCCCGGTCATTTTAAAAAAACAGTTTGTAACTTCTTTCCCGCATCTGTCACTGCCCATCACTACCCCAATAAAGGCTTTAAAAATATTCTAAAACAATAAGGTGCCCTTCCCTTTTTTGAGGGCCCGTGGAAGAGTCAAAAGCGGATAATTTGGCCCCCGTGGATATTTTTAAAAAATTTCTTTTTAAGGGGGAATTTATTATTGGTTTGCAATTTCTTGGTAAAAATTTTAGGGGTTCCAGTGAAAATGAACAAAAAAATTTGGAAAACTTTCAAAAAAATTTTTTTTTTGAAAATTTTACCTTCGCTTTTTATTTTATTTCTGCAAAATACCTAGAGGGGTTTAAAAACTTTTCCCAAAAGCTGTTTTTTACTAAGTTAAAGGGTTTTTAGTTTTTTGAAATTGGGGGTCATTTAAAGGGGGTTTTTAAATACAAGCCCCTCAAAACACCCCCAGAAGTGGCCCCGATTCCCAAAAAAAACTGTTTTGCAAAAATTTTTTTTGAAAAAAATTTTAAAATTTTCCCACTTAAAATTTTTAAAACCCCAAATGTCTTAAAAATAAAAGGTTTTTTAAAAAAATCATGCCCAAAACAAAAAAACATGGAAAATGTTATTAAATTTTTCTTTGTTTGGTGTGCTGTGTCTTGCCAAAAATTTTTATACTTTGGAAAAAGGCAAATTTTTCCAAATTTTCAAAACATTTTGATTTTTTCCAAAACCCTAAACAAGGATTTTATCGACTAAAATTAATTGCTAGATTAAAGCCAATGTGTCCGAAAAAATAATCTCTGAAAACCCTTTGGGTTGGGTTTAAAAATATTGAAAAGGGTTTTTCAAGATAAAGTGGAAAAAGTGCATAAATTTACCAAAACAACTTTGGGTTACCTTTAAATTTTCCCCTTTTATCCAGGAAGAAGGCCCCTTTGGGCGATTCATTCATTGTTTTTTAATGGCCGGCTTAGGGGGCCTACAGTTTGGGTTTGGAAAATAAATTTAGACAAATTTTTTTTTTCTCTTTCTTTCATTGCAGCCATTTGGAAAAATTTTCCAAAAAATTTTAATTTTTGGTCATTAATGTAGCTCTGCACCCCCCCCCCCCCCCCCCCAAACTGGAAAGAGGAAAAAACCGAAATGTAAAATTATATTTTCAAAAATTTTCTAAAAAAAGAAAAACTTTTAAATAAACACAAAGGGCTTTACTTTTTTAGACCCTTTGCTGGCCTTTAAAGGGGAAATTTTTCATCAAAAAATTTAAATTTTTTAACTCAGTTTTTATGTCAACACATTCTTTAAAATTTTTTTGGGTTTTTTTTTTTTTTTTTTTTTTTTCCAAAGTGCAGTTTTTCCCCTTTGGGCCCCCGGCCTTGTTTTTCCCAGCTTTAACCCGCATTTAGACCAGATACTTTAAAAGGGACCTTTGTGCCCTAAGGAAACCCTTAAAACTGTTCCCCGTCCCCTAGACTTCTATTTTGGGGAAATTTTCTTTTTATTTTCTTGTGACCTGGGGGAAAAAAATCAGTGTGCGGGGAGGGGTGGTTTAGAGCTTGGACATCTCCTCTGGTGACTGGTGGAAAACCCTTTTTTTTCTATTCACACTGGTTTTCTCCTTTTTAGTTTGACCTTTTCTTGGGGTTAAAAATGAGCAAGGGCTAAAAGGAATTTTATCTATATGACAAGAAGGGATCGACTATTTGGCCTAGTGGCCAAAGTGAAAAAATGCAGGATTTTAAGAATTATTTTTAAAAAAAAATTTTAAAATGATATGGAAAAATTTAAAAAAAAATAAACCAAAAAATTTTTTTTAAAAAATGTGTTGAAAATAAAAACGGGAGTTTTTTAAAAAGAAGTCATTTTTTGTTTACACATTTCCCCCTTTTAAAACCCCATGCTTGGGCCATTTTCCCTTTTGAAACCCCTTGAGATTGGGTTTTACGCCTTCCCTTGGAGTTCCCGGTGTTTGAAAAAATTTTAAAAAAGGGGTTTAAAACTTTCCGTACCCACTGTTTTGTAAGTTTAAACGGTGGTCATTCTCTTTGCTATTCTCTGCAATGGGAGCCATGAGACACTATTACAACACTTGACCACTGATCACGGGGCGGCCGAATTTTAAAAGAGGGGAAAACGCCAGTTTTTTTGTTTCCGAAAAAATTTTGTGTGAACGGCTCCTTTTCAGGTTTAAAAAATCCCCCCGTCTGTGGGTGGGTGGGGAGTTTTTTGGAAAAGGGAAAATGGAATAAAGTAGACCTTTTTTTTTTTTTTTTTTTTTTAAATTTTCGTTTTCCCCAATGGGTGTGTGAAATTGATGTTTGGGGTCCCGGGTGCTGAGGGAATCAAACTGAGCTGCTGTTCCCCTTTGTTTTTGATACTTTCCTTGAAAAGCTGAGAAAAGGAGTATAGACTTCCTATGGATCTGTGCACCGCATTGCCTCTTCTTGACTCTGAGGGGAAAGAAAAGGGGTTAGCTTGCATTAGATACGACCTGACAGCTGAGGCCAAAGGGTTGCGCAGAGAAAACTTCCCTTTTCTTTTTGAGAATGAGCTGCAGAAGTTTTCAAGGCACGGGGTAGAAATGTGTTTTTTTGTATACAGAATAAACTAGTTGTAGTGTGATTATCTGAGTAGATCCCTGCTTTATCTGATGCAGAGAACACGAAGAAGCTTTCAAGCTGCTGTGGAGAAAGTGTGACTTTTGTTATACAGAATCCACAAGTTGTAGTTGATTATTTCAGTGAACATTTCACACGATCCCTTATGCAGCTCTGTTCTCTGGCTGTGTGTCTCTCTCTCTCAGCTCCGTGGCTTGTTTACATTAGCTTCTTAGCAGATAAGGCACCTCCTGGCAAAACCCCTTTAATGAAGACGTTTTCCAAATATATATATATATTTTTTTTTCTTCATTTTTTTTTCTTTCTTTTTTTTTGTGGGGGAGCTACAACTGATTTTATCACCGTCTAAGGGCTCTCAGGTTTCGCTAGTTACCGGCCTGTTTGCTTGTTCTCCCCTGCTGTTTGTCTTATCTGATAGCAGGGAGAGATGTCCTCACACAGGTCTCCACACAGAACTGCAGGCAGCCTGAGAGCTTGTGTGTTATCTGATTTTTCAGACAAGACACTGATTACTACTGTTTACTTGAGCTCTGAAGCTTCTCTGGATCTGGTAGCAGGAGATTTTTTTATCCAGTCTAGACTAATTAGCAGAAATCTGAATGCATACAGAGCTCATATGCTAATTACCCACAGCCAGACCAGGAAGTGACAGGATGAAAAGCTGCTGCTGACTCTATGAAACAGTAAGATGAGACGACCACTTTAACAGCTCCATTCTTAAAGCACCTTTTTATCCCCACCATTTAATCCTTTGTTTGCTGTGGTTCTAGACCGCAGTATGATCAGAAGGCGATCCCCTTTCTCCATCGGGTAATCCGGATTCCCGTTGCCAATGGGGCCTGGAAAATGTCTGTACAGTCAGCTCTGAGGAAACCGAATGTCCCCAGGGCTATCTGTATGATAAATCTGCTGTCACAGCACACTGTGTGTTGCCCTAAGGGTTTGTTCACACGGCGTGTTATCGTCTGTTACATATGCTTTTGAGCTGCGTGTTTGGATCTGTCTGTGGTCCCCAAATGGACCCAAACACGCAGCTAACAAATAGCAATGTGATTTACAGCAAGGCCTCATACAGCTGTATCAATGAAAAGATAAAAAAATAAATCTGATTACTGAATCACAGAGAAGACAATACTTGAAAATGTAGCTGGTCATTTAAGGAGTTGTCTCACTACAGGCTTTCAGCCTACTTCAATGTGTCTGGCAGCAAAGGATTTTTGAATTCAGGGGCGTGCTTCTTGTCTGCCTCTTCTCCCCCCTCCCCTCAGCACACAGACAGCTCTCCTTCTATACAGCAGGAGGACGGCGAGGGGGTTTGCTGCCAGAGTTAACCCTGTGTGTGCCTGCCTAGATCTGCTACTCACTGCTGAATAAGCTGCACGGTCAGCTCCACCGGGTGAGGAGACAACAGAGAGAGGGCTGATCTATAAGTGTGGAGAGGTCTGTGAAGCTGTGTATGCTAATAGCAGAGCAGGGGGGATGTAAGTGTTCCTATACCCCCTGCTTAGCATACAAATCTCCACATCTCAAGCAACAACAAACAAACCCTGTCCGAACAGACACAGGGCAGCTGTGAAGTGAGTTACTATAATCACAATGTGCCACTAATACAGCAGAGCAGGGAGGGGTATGAACCATTCACATGCTCTCCGATCTGTTCTATTATAGTCTAAGCTCCACAGATAAATCATGATTATAGTAACACACTTCATTGCTGTCACATCTACTGACCACAGATCAGCCTCACCTCTGCTCTCCTCAATCTGTGTAGAGAGCAGGAGGGAGCAGGCACACACAGGGTTAATCCACACAGACACAGAAGCCAGAGCCTTCCCCCTCCTTTCCCTACAGAAGCATACTGTGCAGGAGGGGCTCTGTGCTCTGACCTGTATTCAGAAACAGATGAGTCATCAGCACTGACAGCCAGTGAAATAAAGATCAACAAGGTCAGTTTGCTATAGTGATTTCAGGAGCTGATGCATACTACTAACAGGGATAACTCAAATCACTAGGACATTTGTAATGAACAATATTGCAAAGCTGTTTGTTTTTTAAAGATCTTTTAATTATAACCCAATCATTGTAGCGAGACAACCCCTTTAAGGCCTGTTCAAGCCTGGTGCTTAAAGGCTAAAGTTTTTTTTTTAAAGGGGTTGTTTCACAGAGCCACAGTCAACTTCAGATTCACATTTCCTCACTTTTCCTGGTTAGGTTGTGGGTGGTTCTTTAGCAGTGATTAGCATATCTCTGTATTCCCAGCTCTTCCAGTTGCACTGACATAACTGCAGGAGATGTTATCTATAGTGCAGAAGGCTACAGAGCTCAAATTAAATAATCAAAAGCAATAAGTCTTCGTTGTTAGAGATAACCTGCTCTGTACTTAGGCTGCAGGCCGTCCTGGTGACATCACTTCTGTCTAATCAGGAAGGGAGAGCAGGACAGTAACTAGAGAAACCTGTGTGCACTCAGAGCATAACAAATCTCTATCTCCTGACCAAGGTAACATCGGATATGTATTTGGAAAAACGTATTGATTCAACGTTCCCTACATGCTGAAAACTGGTCTTTGTAGTGAGACCACCCCTTTAAATCTTTCTTGATAAGTTATGTATCTGGTAGAGGTTTTAGCACTTGAGCCCCCAGCAATCAGAATTTCTGCCTTGTTCCTGTGACATATGCAAACATTTTGAAAGTAATGGATCGCTTTTGGTCTTGGCTTTAAGAAATTGCCGAATGTTTTGCTTTGTATTTTGAGGACAACTTATAGGTTCTTTAAGGCCGTGTTCACACGGCTTATTCAAGCCGTAATTGCGGGACGGATTTCGCCCGCAGTTACGGCTTGAATAAGGGGCGGGGGCGCGGCGGGGGAGCTGCTCGCCGGCCCATAACATTGCATTATTCACAGAGCGTACGCGCCATAAATAATGTGCATGTCACTTTCTCCCCCCGCGGCGGATTCGCAGAGCGGGGAGGAGCGACGGAATCCACAGTTCTCTATGGATTGGAGCGACGGATTGGCGCCGTACTGCAGCGCAAATCCGGCGCACAGTACGGCTCCAATCCGTCCCAGAAATAAGCCGTGTGAACGAGGCCTAAGGGTATTTTCAGTGTCCAAATCGGTGTCAAAACTTGTTCTGAAAAGCGTCTCGGTGCAGAACTCTTCAAAAGAGGTGTTGACGCGGATTTGATCAGGTTTTGATGAGGTTTTTCAACACTATTTTCTTTCAGAAGGTAATTAATAGCCAGGGCAAAAGCCGCACTGAGGTTGTGGACTAGGTTTTTAAAGTTCTACATTGATTTCTTCGGGGATTTTCAGTTCTGAAAACTCTTCAAGAATTGACATGACACTTTTTTTTAGTGCACAACCCCACGTCCAAAGAAGCGCCGAAAACGAGCGTAAAGACCTTGTCGTCTGTGAACTGCAACACTGTTTTACATAGGAATCAATGAAAATGAAGTGGGACGTTTTGGAGGCTTTTTTGATGCTGTTTTAGGTGAGAAAACAGCATCAAAATCAGTTGTGTGAACATATTTCTTCTGTTTTTTTTTTGGTTTTTTTAAATGTTTTGCACATTGGGATAATACCTACATCGGGTGTCCAAACGTTCAGCCACCCTGGCCCTCAGCTGATCTCTGCGTGCTCAATTTCTTTATTGTGGTATCTATTAACGATAGGTTTAACGATTTAGATATTTGTATGTGAGCTCACATTGTGTTTCCTTACAGCTTGACAAAGACTTGAAACTTTGTCTATCACGGACAAGAGCAGGTTTTGTTATCGGCAGTGATCTCCGACAAGATATAAAACATGTAAGTCTAATGCTTTAGGTTTTGGGGTGAACATTAGACGGCCCTATAAACTGGCTTTGTTAATTTAGGTGTTTTTAAAGGGGTGTTCCAGGGTCTAAAGAAAGCTTGTTGGCCTCTCGGGGCAAGATTAAAAATAGTAGATAAGACTCGTACTTCCCGGATGCTGCGGTTTAGTCCCGGCTGATGGTCCGTACATCCCGGAAGTAGCCAGTGAGTGCTCATTGTTCACGTGACGGGTGCAGACGATCACAGGTCACAACGTCACGTGCTCATGACCTCTGTGGCCTGTAACTGGCTGCAGTTGTCACGAGAATGAAGCTGTCACTGCTACAGCCAGGGTGAACGGGAGGGTCCGGGAGGTAAGTATGAGTTTTCTATTATTTTTAATCATGCCCCGACAGTCAAACAGGCTTTCTTAGATCCCAGAACTCCCCTTTTAAGTAAATACATTTAATAGTGATCATAAAGGTGATAAAAAGGAGTCCGTTTCTGCCCAGTTTAATGCTTCAGTATCTGTTGTGTGGCATGCAGCTGGAATGTCTGCGGCTGCTCCCTAGTGGCGGGGAAGGCAGTATATTGCAGTGTCTGGATGGTTGCTGTATATGAGCATGCTGCGGATTTTAAGATTTACCACTCAGAAAGGGGAACATCTCTCCTTGAGGTGAGAAGAGCGCCAAATGGTGTGTAGAGTTAGAATGGCCTTTTTGCCCTCTACTAAGCATCTGCATATCACAAGGCATTATGGAAAAGGAGCTGAGAAGCTCAAGCGCCCTCTATTGGATGTAACAAATCCTCAATTCACTTTTGACCCACTGGGTCTTTGGAAAGCAAAAGGGAAATTTAACCAAGCCAGTATCTTCTCAGCTCCTTTCCCATAATGCCTTGTGATATGCAGATGCTTGGAAGAGGGCAAAAAGGCTATTTTAACTCTACACACCATTTGGTGCTCTCCTCACGTTAAGGAGAGATGTTCCCCTTTCTGAGCCACTCATTGCCTCCCACACAGCCAGCCAGTATCGCTCTGCTCTGCACTGCACCGATGAGGGACAAACATCCCGAAACAACTGTCTGCAGATGAGATACTGGCTTGGCTAAATATCTCTTTAGCTTTCTCAAGACCCAGTGGGTCAAAAATGAATTGAGGATTTGTTACATCCAATAGAGGATGATGGAGCTTCTCAGCTCCTTTCCCATAATGCCTTTGGGATATGCAGATTTACCACTGTCAGTATATGTAATTTTGCTGTGTATTTGCCGGTGATATGCAGCAAGACACCCCAAGGTTCTACACTCTACAGGCAATCCCCAGGTTGTGAGTGGGATAGGGACTGAAGGTTTGTTCTTAAGTTAAATTTATATGGAATTCGGAACAGGTATATTTATTAAATGTTGCTCAAGCAAAAAAAAACATCTTTCATTTTGGATAGTGCAGGGAAGGGCTAACACCCCCTTTACATTTGTTTTACATTTTTTTTAGTTTCTGTGCCCCTGTTTAGAAGAGGTCTCCTCACTTTCTTTCTCTCATGTGCTGCTGTGGAATTCTGGCACTTGTAGTCCCACAGCAACTAGCTGCTGTGGAGCATGGAGCTACAAGTGCCAGCATACTACGGCAGCACATGTTAAACACATGTATTAACCAGCACCCATACAATAAGTACATTTGTGATGTGGAATGCTGGCACTTCTCGTTCCACAACTACAAATGCCAGCATCCTACACATACTAATTTATGGGTGTTGATACAGTACTGTATTTTACATTGGAGGTAGCTGGGGAGGTGTGTGTCTGTCTGTGTGTGTCTGTCTGTGTGTGTCTGTCTGTGTGTGTCTGTCTGTGTGTGTCTGTCTGTGTGTGTCTGTCTGTGTGTGTCTGTCTGTGTGTGTCTGTGTGTGTGTCTGTCTGTGTGTGTGTCTGTCTGTGTGTGTGTCTGTCTGTGTGTGTGTCTGTCTGTGTGTGTGTCTGTCTGTGTGTGTGTCTGTCTGTGTGTGTGTCTGTCTGTGTGTGTGTCTGTCTGTGTGTGTGTCTGTCTGTGTGTGTGTCTGTGTGTGTGTGTCTGTCTGTGTGTGTGTCTGTCTGTGTGTGTGTCTGTCTGTGTCTGTCTGTGTGTGTGTCTGTCTGTGTGTGTGTCTGTCTGTGTGTGTGTCTGTCTGTGTGTGTGTCTGTCTGTGTGTGTCTGTCTGTGTGTGTGTGTCTGTGTGTGTGTGTCTGTCTGTGTGTGTGTGTCTGTCTGTGTGTGTGTGTCTGTCTGTGTGTGTGTGTCTGTCTGTGTGTGTGTGTGTCTGTCTGTGTGTGTGTGTCTGTCTGTCTGTGTGTGTCTGTCTGTCTGTGTGTGTCTGTCTGTCTGTGTGTCTCTGTCTGTCTGTGTGTCTCTGTCTGTCTGTGTGTCTCTGTCTGTCTGTGTGTCTCTGTCTGTCTGTGTGTCTCTGTCTGTCTGTGTGTCTCTGTCTGTCTGTGTGTCTCTGTCTGTCTGTGTGTGTCTCTGTCTGTCTGTGTGTGTGTCTCTGTCTGTCTGTGTGTGTCTCTGTCTGTCTGTGTGTGTGTCTCTGTCTGTCTGTGTGTGTGTCTCTGTCTGTCTGTGTGTGTGTCTCTGTCTGTCTGTGTGTGTGTCTCTGTCTGTCTGTGTGTGTGTCTCTGTCTGTCTGTGTGTGTGTCTCTGTCTGTCTGTGTGTGTGTCTCTGTCTGTCTGTGTGTGTGTCTCTGTCTGTCTGTGTGTGTGTCTCTGTCTGTCTGTGTGTGTGTCTCTGTCTGTCTGTGTGTGTGTCTCTGTCTGTCTGTGTGTGTGTCTCTGTCTGTGTGTCTGTGTGTGTGTGTCTGTGTGTCTGTGTGTGTGTCTCTGTCTGTGTGTCTGTGTGTGTGTCTCTGTCTGTGTGTCTGTGTGTCTGTGTTCTGTTGCCGTTCTGGGGTCAACTGCACAAGACTTGCGTGAGGGAGAGCTGTTGTGCCAGCCTAAAGATAGAGGTTCCCAGCAAAAGGAAGGTAAAAGAGAGCTGCTCTGCTGTGGCGGGCAGAAGACGCAGTGGGCAGAGGAAGACTTGCAACATTTCGATGTTATTATGGGGTGTGACTCATTGTGTGATGTCGGCTTGCTGAGTCACGCCACACAAGTCTCCGTTTGTAAGTAGGCAAGGTAGGCAAGATGTAAGTTGGAGCGTTGTAAGTCGGGGGTTGCCTGTATAAATCTCTGATAAGGGGTATAATTTTAGTCCCTAGATATAGAAATCAGAGTGCCCAAGACTAAGGGCGCTTTCACACGAAGGTGCGTTTTTGATGTGTTTTTCGGATGCGTTTTTTGTGTAGAAAGGCACATTAATTAAGCTGTACATTCCTGCACAAAAAACGCACCAAAAATTGCACTGTGTGGATATAATGAATAGTATAGAAAGCTATGGATACTTTTGTGACTTGTCACCCTGTGATGGTATTCTCATAGTCCAAATGATGTATGGTATTCTAGTGGGCATCCAAATAGAGATACAGGATTCTGGAGTCAAACTCCAATACACACTACATAAAACAAGGTGCAAGGAAGCTACAAAAAGGCGACTGGAGTGGAGAAAAAGCATGTATACCCATATACTGTAAATCACTAGAAAATCCCTACTTACACAGCAGGGGACCTGCCCTGAGAAGAAGAAAGTCAACCTATGGAAGCTAGCCTCATTGTAACCCTAGTGTATCTAGGAATAGGGGCCGGTAATACAAAAAATAAAAAATAAATGAATAGACCATAAATGTAGGTGTCTGAAAAATTGATTACAGGATTGTCTCATAGGAAAAATTGCAAATAACCAAGAATTATATATTCAGATAAGCTATAGAAATTGTGTTAATTTTACGCAAATGTTAAATACGTACTTTATTTATTAAACAGGTTGTTCTTAAGTATCCAGAAGGACTCCCGGTTTCACATCTTCTAGCCGCATTTAAGGTAGGATTCTGCACGTAAAGAAACAACCTTCCATCCATATTTATAGTGTCCTGAATACCATGCAGCTCGACCTCTTGCTTCTAGTCCGACATCGTTTTTTTTTCTCTTTTCTTTATATTTTGTACTTGCATTGATTGTTATGTCGTTACTTATAAATATGTGTGTGTGTAGAGTAGAGACAACATGTAGAAATGATGGGCAATTAGCAAGACAACCCCTGTAAAGGATTGGTTCTGCAGGTAGTACCACAGACCATTTTTCTGTTCTTATCCTTTTTGGCTGTTGTTTTGGTCACTTTTGCATTTTGTCATTACTCTCACCTGAGAAGTAGCATGAGGTGGTGGCTACAACCCACAGAAGTGACCCAGGTAGTGCAGCTCATCCAGGATGGCACATCAATGTGAGCTGTGGCAGGAAGGTTGGCTGTGTCTGTCAGTACAGTGTCCAGATCATGCAGCAGATATCTTGAAACAGGCGAGTACACCAGGAGACGTGGAGGTGGCCGTAGGAGGGCAACAAACCAGGACTACCACCTCCTCCTTTGTGCAAGGAGGAACAGGAGAAGCAGTGCCAGAGCCCTGCAAAATGACCTCCAGCAGCCACTGATATCCATGTGTCTGTTCAGACTGACAGAAGCAGACTCCATGAGGGTGGTATGAGCGCCTGACATCCACAAGTTAGTGTTGTGCTTACAGCCCAACACCTTTCAGGGCGATTGACATTTGCCTGAGAACATCAAAATTGGCAGATTCGAAATTGGTGCTCTGTGCTCTTTGCAAACGAGAGCAGGTTCACACTGAGCACATGTGACAGAGTCTGGAGATGCTGCGGAGAACGTTCTGCTGCCTGCAACATCCTCCAGCATGAGCGGTTTGGCAGTGGGTCAGTAATGGCGTGGGGAGACATTTCTTTGAGGGGGCAGCACAGCCCTCCATGTGATAGTCAGAGGTACTCTGACTACCATTAGGTATCCGGATAAGATCCTCCGACCCATTGTGAGACCATATGCAGGTGCAGTGAGCCCTGGGTTCCTTCTGATGCATGACAATGCTAGGCCTCATGTGGCTGAAGTGTGTCAGCAGATCCTGTCTGATGAAGGCATTGATGCTCTGGCCTGTCCGGCCCGTTCCACAGACCTGAATCAGATCGAGCACTAATGGGACACCATGTCTCGTTTCATCCACCAACGCCACATTGCTCCACAGACTGTCCAGGAGTTGACTGATGCTTTAATCCAGATCTGGGAGGACATCCCTCAGGAGAACATCTGCCGCCTCATCAGGAGCATGTATTGTAGGGAGGTCATACAGGCATGTGGAGGACACACACACTACTGAGCCTCATTTCCTCGTTTTGAGGCATTTCTATGGAAGTTGGATCAGCTTGAAATTTGATCTTCCACTTTGATTTTGAGTATAAATCCAAAACCAGACTCCATGGGATTCATTTTGATTTTCATGTATCATTTTTATGTTTTAGTGTTATCAGCACATTCCACTATGTAATGAATAAAGAATTGCAACTGGAATATTTCATTCATTGAGATCTAGGATGTGATGTGTTAGTGTTTCATTCATTTTTTTTTGAGCAGTTTGTATGTATATAGATATATGCATATATAGATATTTATATATTAATGTGTATATATTCCTACGTAAAATATAGATCACTATCTATGTATTGTGATATATGCAACTTATACATAATGGGGCAGATTTGCTGTCTAACTTTCAGACCATGTAAGCTTAGACAAGGCAGTCTTACAATGCGCCACATTTATTATAGTGTTGATAAATCTGGCACATATTAGAACTAGCCAGTCTAACTACAAACCTTGTATAAGTTGGTTTACTTTTTGCCACGAACTGCACCAAAATTTTGGCGCATGGTGTTGCACTCTAAGCCATGGCCTTTTCCACAAAGGCCCATCCCTTTTGTGGGACAAGGCGCAAAACGGTCTAAAACGCATAAATTTGGTGTAACGCATGTCCAAAATTTAGTAGAACACATGAATAATTACATTTCGGTTGGAGTTTTTCTTTTGTGTGCCCCTCATTTATATGTACAGCATTTAGGAGACTATACAGCACTTATCCACTAGAATAGGCCAATTTTGCATTTCTGATGGTGCGGTCTGCATGTAGCATGAGGGAAAATGTTGGAAATTTATATTGTCCATGGCTTCCTAATTTATGAACAGATTAGATTGTTGTATGAAATATCATGAATACTTTTATAGGCAAAATAAGGGCAGATGGCAATGGGTTTTATTCCTTCAGGTTTGCAGTTCAATACCTGCAAAGAGATTAAAGAGAACCTGTCACATAGATTATGCCCCCCTTGCTGAGGGCAGCACAAGCTAGTGTCAGACCTGCTGTTTCCAGCGCTGTGTCCCTTATTCTGTAAGATGCTGCAGTTTTAGAGCATTTACCCGTTACCCCTCAAATCTTAGTCATGAGCAGGTGTTAGCCCCGCCCACCAAAGGCTAGCTCCGCCCACTGACAGTTATTCACATGTTTCTACCTATTCAAAGTAATTGGTTTGTCAGTTGATGTGGGCGGGGCTTCTCAGGTGGGCGGGGTATAAAAAAACCTGACACTCTGAAGGACTCTTCGAATGACTCTTCTGGCTGAAAACTGCAGATTTGAGCATTAAATACACGAAAACTCCTGCATATTACAGAATAAGGGACACAGCGTTGGAAACAGCAGGTCTGACACTAGCTTGTTCTGTCCTCAGCAAGGGAGGCATAAACTATGTGACAGGTTCTCTTTAAAGAAGTGTTTCTACCATGCACTTTGATGGCATAATAGGATACACCATTAAAGCCTAATAGGTGCAGGTCCCAGCTCTGGGACTCACATCTATCACGGGAACAGGCCCCCCCAAAAGTGTCGGCTGAGAATGGAGAGCCGGTTGTGCTTCCGCGTTACTTTACATTCTGTTCTATGGGAGTTCAGAGCACATGCGAGTGGTGTGTGTGGCTGGATTTGGAACAGAGTGGAGAGTCATGAGCAAGCGCTACCGGCTCTGCATTATTGGCCTGTTCCCAAACTAATAGGTGTGACCTGCACCTATTAGACTTTAATGGTGTATCCTATTGATATGCCAGCAAAGTGCATGGTAGAAACACCCCTTTAATCTCTTTGCAGGTATTGAACTGCTAACCCAAAGGAACACAGACGACCATTCCTATCAGACTTTGATAGCATATACCGCACATGTCAGGCTGCATGGAAGGAACACCTATCTAAGGTTTCTTGAAGACTCTGGGGTAAGGTCATAGCTGAATGATTATACAAGCTGGGATATTATATGCTGTCATAGTCTTAAACAGTGGCTTCTTTCTATTTCTAGCAATACACAGGAAAGGACCTGCCATATCAAGAGTTGGGATTCATGTCTGTATTGGACCTTATAGGGTCCTTGGGTGACATGCTTTATTTAGAAGACACAAAAGATGGACAAGAATGGCGCCTTTTTGACATTGAAGCCAAACGCAGGGAAAATGTGGAGGGTCAGAGCATTGGTAAGCTGCCTTTACTGATTAGTGATTTACAGGTAACAAGTGCTTCTAGCGATTATAATGAACCATACCGGAGACCACCATTTTTGTACTGCTTTCTTACCATTAATGTTGTTCTTGGGAATTTCTAATGATGCCAGTCACTGGGCTACATTCTCTCTAGTGGCTATTCCTGTAGTGAATATTTATGGAAGCTGTGGTCGTAGCTACCTGCTGTTGTCACTTGCAGATATGCATCTATAGAGACTTTCATGTGTGCTGTGCAGAGAGTAGTGGACAGTAGAGTAGATAAGGAGAAGTTTTGCTCAAGGATATATACTCTGTCGTGATTGCTTTCAATATTTTCAAATAAGATTGCTTCTTTGCTGCCAGGACTCTGTTGCCCTGACCAACATGGTGACTCCTTTTTTTTTTTTTTTTTGTTTGTGGAAATTTTTTTTTTATTTTTTCTTATTCTTGACAGTTGCAGTTTTTTTTAAATGCAACATTTTGTTGGTGGTTTTTTTTTTTTTTTAGGAATTTAAGTGAGATTTTTTATACAGGTAGTTTGTGGCCTTTTTCCTGCCATAGACCTTCATGATCATTTTTTTTTTTTGATAGTTTTTTACCACCACAAAAAAATAATGCAAGTGTTGAGTTTTTTATGCATTTTTGTAGCATTTTTCCACCTTACAAATCATATGATGGATGGTAAAACACATGAAGCCTTAAATGCATACAGTTTTAGTGCCTTTTTTCTGGCTAAAAAAAATCTTGGAAAATATCTGAGGGGGCCTTGAAGTGGTATTGTTTATGGCAAATGCTTCAAATGTCTGATGAATGTGGGTGTCACTAAGAATAGGAGTTCTTACTTTGTTCTTGGTATGGTTGCCCAAACCGAGGTGTGGCCGGTCAGTGGCAAGATCGGAGGATGGAGTGGCGGTGGGGAGTTAAGAGGTAGGAGCTGCATATATCGGACATTTTATGGCATATCCTATGGTTATATCATAAATGTACAAGGTGGGAATACCCCTTTAATGATGGATTCCTCATTATAGAGAATTATAAAGAAATAATTCACCTAGACTTACATGCTTATCTTCAATGCTGGCGACCTTGCTGTGTGTTTCCATGAAGGTTGCACCTTGACAGCTACTGGGTACATAAACCATAGCAATGTGGCGCCATGAAAAATGCAACTTCATGACACTTCTCATTACAATAAATGTATGACATAAATGGACGACAGGCTAGAACAGTAGTCCTGAAACCAAACCGGTAACCCTAACCTACTGAGAACTGAAGTGGAAGTTGCTGTTGTGCTCACAGTGCCAGGCGGCTTCTCTCACCTGCAATCATTTTGTATTTGTGTGATGTCCTTTTAGATGAGAAAAAACTTGCCTTTGAAGATATTTCCAGATGGAATTTCTGTGCACAGACATCTGAGAGGTTGAAACCACCGGTGATCATTTCTTCAGCAGATGTGAAGAGCTTGGTATTACTCTTTTTCTATTAATGATGTTTGAGTGTTTAAGGGAAATTACGGAAAAGCAGTTTTAAAGTAACATTGTTTCTAGCATAAAAATACTTTTAATGATTTTTCGTATTCATCTGTCCCCCATGGAGCTACTGCCGGGGCTGGGCAAAATAAGTCTCCCCATCCATCTGGCAGCTGACAATATAAAACCTTATTACGTTCATATTCATGCTATATTCAAGCCATATTACTGCAGAGGGTCTGGCCTTTTCATGCCAAGTAGAGCCTAATGTGGCTGTTGCTATAATTAATACTTATCAGCTATATAATGTATAGGTGATAAACGGCTGGTCTGTGGGGATCCAAGAGCTGGGACCCCAACAATTATTAAACTGAGGTACCAGTGTTCCCATGTTTCTGTGGAGTGGCAGATACATAGGTAAATGAACGGAACCCCTTGGGGCTTGGGCATGTACAAGAGCGTCATTCAAGGAATGAACAGCCTCTGTGGTCACAGCAATTAGACTGGTATGCTTGTTAAGGAGATTGGAACAAGAGAATATTCCGAAAATGATAAATAATTATGATGGATCTGTAGGTTAGTTGTACAGACTCTTTTGGCTGAATAAATCACCTTTATTTAGTGGTTACTTTTAACCTATTGCAGCCTTAGGTGATCATCAGAGTGTCCACAGCACCAGCTTTCTAGGTCTGGTGCCCCTCCACCACTTCCGTTGCAATGTGAATTGTATATAGTTGAAACCAGAAGTTTACATACACTATATAAAAAGACACCTATGCATGTTTTTCTCACTATCTGACATGAAATCAGAATAAACCTTACCCATTTTAGGTCAATTAGGAACCAAAATTATTTATATTTGCCAAATGCCAGAATAATGAGAGAGAGAATTGTTTTAAGGCATTTTTATTACTTTCTGCAAAGTCAAAAGTTTACATACACTAGGATTACTTTGCCTTTAAACAATTTGGGACAAACCATATGATGATGTCATGACTTTGGGCGCTTCTGATTTTCTGGCAGCATCTGACAGCTGTGGATGTATTTTATAGCACACCAGAAACACACTGCTTCTGTGTGTAACATCATGGGAAAGTCTAAAGAAATCACAAGTATCAGGAAAGAATTGTGGACTTGCACAAGTTCGGCTCATCTGGGTGCAATTTCCGGATACGTGAAGGTGCCTCGTTAAATCTGTACAAACAATTAAAACGCAAGTTACAAACAAGATGGGAATGTCCAGCCATCATAACCGCTCGGGAAAGGGAGATGGGTTCTGTATCTCAGGATGAATGTGCTTTGGTCCGACATGTGCATATCAACCCAAGAAAAAAAGCAAAACACTTTGTGAAGATGCTGGCGAAAGCTGGTAAGATTGTGTCATTATCCACAGTGAAGCGATTACTGTATCATCATGGGCTGGAAGGCCCCTCTGCCAAGAAGAATGCATTATGTGGCAATACTGAAGCAACATCTCAAGACATCAGCCAGGAAGGTAAAGCTCGGGCGTAAATGGTTCTTCCAAATGGACAATGATCCGAAGCATACTGGTAAACTGGTTACAAAGTGACTTTAGGATAACCAAGTCAATGTTTTGGAGTGGCCATCACCAAGCCCTGTTCTCAATCCTATTGAAAATTTATGAACAAAGCTTTAAAGGCAGGTGCGAGAAAGGCGACCTATAAACATGGCTTAGTTACACCAGTTCTGTCAGGAGAAATGGGCCAAAATTCCTACCAACTATCGTGAGAAGCTTGTGGAAGGATCCAAAACATTTGACCCTAGTCATACAGTTTAAGGGCAATGTTACCAAATACTAATGAAATGTATGGAATCTTTTCTCTTTGCAGAAAGTAATAAAAATGCCTTAAATTCTCTCTTCTTATTCTGGCATTTGGCAAATATAAATAATTTTGGTTCCTTATTGACCTAAAATGGGTAAGGTTTATTTTCATGTCAGATAGTGAGAAAAACATGCAGATGGGACTTTTTACATAGCCTATGTAAACTTCTGGTTTCAACTGTATATCATAGAGTACGTGCAGTGCAGCTCCCGCATAGGAGAGGCGGTCTCCTGGTGTCCCTACTTTCCTCTGCTCTGTGTGCGCCATTCAACATCTGTGTATCAGTCATACAGTGACACTGCACAGGTGCTATTCAGTCAAACACACCATAAGGGTATGTTCACATGGCGTATTTGCGCTCTGGCCAGCGCGTACTTTGAAGCGGTAAGTGCCGCTATACGCCTGGTAAATACTGTGTGAATTCACTCTGTATAGCGATTTAGAACTACATGGTTCTTGTGTTCATCCAGAACATGTAAGTTAATTGTAGATGTTTGAGGGGTACATCTAGAAAAGAAGCTTTGCAAAAACTGGATATCTTCAGTTCAAGCAGTATTTTTAGGAGAACTGATATATTCTCATTCATGTGAATGACCTAGTTAACGTGGGGATACTGTCATCCTTTTTGAAAGCATCAGTCGTTGGCTCGGTGGTCCGTGTACTGGCTTTGTAGTGCTGGGGTCTAAATCTGTTCAAGTGAATAACTGCAAGGAGTTTGTTCCCTCTCTAATTTCGTTCGGTTTTCCTCGATCACTCCAGGTGCATTCTGATTTATTGATTGCCTTTCCAAGAAAGTTGCTTTAAGTGTGTGTTTTCTGGATTAAGGGATTAGATTGATGCGAGCCCGCTTGCGGGGCCGTACGAAGAGGTATTGTTAGGAACATGTGGGGCTGATAAGCATTGGAAAAGAAATGCACCCATCCAGGAACAAACTTAGAAGTGGAGACTATTTGAGAACATTCGGTGAAGTCGATTGCCAACTTTTGCAACATAACTTTTTACTTTTCTGTGATTAAAGGGGTGTTCTGGGACCTAACACTGCTTGTTTGTCCATTGGGGCATGATTAAAAATAGAAGCTAAAGCTCATACTTACCTCCCGGACACTTCCGTTAACTCCTGGCTGCCGTTACGTTGATTGCTTCTGTAGCCATAGACGGTCTTCACTCATGTGATGGCTGCAGCTAATTACAGGCCACAGAAGTCACGTGCATGTGCCGTTGTGGCTTGTGATTAACTGCACCTGAACATTCATTGCTTGCATCCTGGATGAACGGCCCGGCAGCCTGGCGTGAATGAGACCTTCCAGGAAGGCAAGTATGAGTCTTATCTTCTGTTTTTAAGCATGCCCCAACAGACAAACGAGCATTGTTAGATCCCAGAACACCCCTTTAAACATGCATTTATGCATAATGCAGATGTTACACCCGGAAGCAAGAGTTTCAAGGAGTTAGTAAACCAAGTTTGCGATGTACTGTCTGTAGCAATTTGATATGCAGTGTAAGGGTATGTTCACACGATGTACTGCGGCGCGTACAGTATGCTGCGCAGGACATCGTGTGTTTCGGGAGCTCGCACTGATCAGCGCGTACTCCGTGCTGGCAGTCCGCCGGCCCCATTGACATTCACTACTCGCGATGCGTATTCGGCGCAAATAATTGACATGTCTCTTATCTCCCTGCTCGTACAATACGATCGTATTGTACGCGCAGGGAGCGAACGTGTACTCCATAGTCTCGCCCATATTAGAGCACAAATACGCGGTGAAACGCGTCATGTGAACATACCCTAAGGCCTCGTTCACACGGCTTATTTGGGCGCGGATTGGAGCCATACCGCGCACCGTATTTGCGCTGCAGTACGGCTCCAATCCGTCCCAGTAACTACGGTAATTCACAGTTCTCATAGAGAACTATGGATTCCGTCTCTTCTCCCCGCTCGGCGAATCCGCCGCGGGGGGAGAAAGTGACATTTGAATTATTTACGGCGCATACGCGCCGTAGATAATGACAGCTCACCGGCCCCCCTGCACGGCTGCCGGCGTAATTGCGGGGCGAGATCCGTCCCCGCACTTACGGCGGCAATAAGCCGTGTGAACCAGGCCTAAGGACGAATGCTGCTGATCTTGGTGTATGCTTACAGCAGGCCTACAAACCAGAAAACATAATAGGTGGAGATTGTGCAAATCCCACCCCAAAATGTCTCTGGTGCAGGGTGTTTCTGGGAGGTGGAAAAGCGACGTCCGCTCACAGACATGTATCCTATGTTAATTTTAGCTCTCACCTTCTGCCAAGTTGTGCAGGTCTGGCTTGGAGCAACATCATGTAGACCTGGAATGTGTCCAGATTATAACGTATGCTCACATACTGTATTGTATAAAACTTGTGGTTTCTTTTTCATGGTGTCAACAAACAACAGATTATTTCATTTTGACCAATTCGGTATTGTTACTACTTTTGGTTCATGTATTCAAGACGCCCGAGGCTGAGAACTATATGCCTTAGTAGGGAAAAACAAAACTGTTTAATAGGCATGGAAAAAATCTGCTATATTCAATATAATAATAACTTTTGTTTAATAGATGCTGAATACAAAAATGATTTTCTTCTGTTTACCTTTAAGTGGAGTCCTCCGGATGTGCCAGTGCCAGCTCAAAACGAGATCCCACCTGATGCTGTGAGAAAGCAAAAGCTTTGCAGTTTATCTCGTATGAAACGTGGCTTTATGATTGGGGTTTATGTGGAGAATGTGACTTCTCCAAGTAACTTCTACATCCGGTGTTTTGGTAAAGACACTTCTCAGAAGCTGGAAGACATGATGATAGAAATGAGGTGAGAAGTCATTTAAGGATATGGACACTTTTTTGCATTGAACTTTTTGTTATTGATTATTTGCTTCCTAAAGTTAAAATTAAACTTTCATGTTTCATTGAAAATGTTCTACTATTTTGCTACTGTCAGGCAGAATCTCAAACAAATACATAACAGTACAGATCCTGCTTCTGATGGCTCTCTGCTTTCCCACTTCCTTCTCTGTGTTAGGGCGAGTTCACACAACCGCTTTTTCGACACTGCGAGCGCTGGAAAAAGCATTGTTTCCTCGTTGCCTATGTGGAATTTCAGCGAGGAAACGCTGCATTCTGCCCAAGGCAGATTTCTGCCTCGTAAACTTTTATTATTATTGACGTTTAACACGCCTTAAAGAATTGACATGTCATTTCTTTGTAGGGCACAGACATTAGTTGCTGATATTACTCTGATCTCATTTTACATAAGGTACAGTGTTAAACATTTTACAGTTGGTTTCAATGCTGATTCTGGATGCGGAATCCGCGCCCACAATCTGTGTCCAAACCCGCTTTAAGCAAAGAAGAGGAGGAGTTTGAACCCTGCAGATCAGGTCGTGTGAGGGTCAGGGGAGCATACTCAGAGGGCAGCTTACATAGACTGTAAATATAAACCAACTAAAAAAAGCAGCAGCGCATCATAGGGCAAAAATGGTTGGCGCAAAGCAGTACGTTTTTAGTAGCTTATGGTCCCCTTACAGCATTGTACAACGCTCTGAAAGATTTAGGGCCACATGTATGAAAACTGTTTAGGTCTAAAACTCACTATTTTTCACCATAGGTTACTATGGGCAAAAAGTGAGTGTTGACCCTAAACAGTTTTCATACATGTGGCCTGTAGTATATATTTGGATGAGATTGGTGCTGGGGGTTCTACTCCGTTTGTGTCCATGTGCTTGTATACTCACAAACATAGACATGAAGGAGAAATAAGTAAAAGAAAAGGGTTGTTCTTCCAAACCTCAGTCATCTTTTCTTAACCCCTTACCGCCGGAGCCAGTTTTGGCCTCTCTGACAGAGTCCCATTTTTTAAATCTGTCGTGTCACTTGTGAGAGTAACTTTTTGACACTTTAACCTACCCAAATGTATTCAGAGATTGTTTTCTCGTGACACATTGGCTTTAAGATAGTAAGAAATTTGGTCCAAAAAATGCTTTTTTTATTTGTAAAAAATATCAAATTATCGTGAGAAATGTGAAAAATTTCCCAAATTTCAAACTTCAAAAATTCTGCATGTAAGACAGATAGTTATTCCACTCAAATAGTTTATAACTAGCATCTACCATATGTTGCTGTAGTTTGGCATCATTTTTTTAAATGTCTTTTTTTTTTTTTTTTAACAACATTGGGGGGCTTAAAAAATTTAGTAGTAATTTTCAAGAAAATTTGCATATACTTTTTTTTAGGGACCAGTCCAGTTCTAACGTGACTTTGAGTGACCTTATTTTTAACCCCCATAAATGACCTCATCTAAGAAAACTACACCCTTAAAGTATTCAAAACCGCATTCAGGAAGTGTATTGAACCATTGGGTGTTTCACAGGAATTAAAGCAGAGTGAAATTTCAAAATTTCACTTTTTTTTGCAGATTTTCAATTTTTATACATTATTGACAAGAATACGGTAAATGTGATCAGGGAAATGCAAAGTAATATTGATTCCCCAGATTCTGCCTTTTCAGAGTTATCCCATATGTGGCCCTAGTGCATTATTTGACTCAACCACAATCCCCAGAATAGGAGGAGCACCTACTGGACTCTGGGGCCTCATTTTCATTACGATTTTATTTAGGGGCCATTTCAGGTTTGCAGACACCCCAAGGTTCCAAAACTTAATAAATACCCCTAAAAAGACCCCATATTGGAAACTATACCCCTTACGGAATATATCCAGAGGTGTAGTGAGTATATCGACCCCACAGGTGTTTCACAAATTTTTTTAGCGTTCGGCTCTGAAAATAAAAAAAAAAAAAAATTTTTTTAGCTGAAAATGTTTCATTTTTACAAGGAATCTTGGGGAACAAAAGCCCCAAAATTGTGTTACGCAATTTCTTCTAAGTTCGGCAATACCCTACATGTGGGTGTAAACTGCTGTTTGGGGGTACAAGAGAGGGAGCGCTATTTTGGCTTTTGCCGCACAGATATTGGTGGGGCCATGTAGCATCTGCAAAGCCCCCAAAGTACTAGAACAGGTGAAACCTTCCAGAAGTTTCCCCATTTTGGATTCAACACCCCTCGGGATCTCATCTAAGGGGTGTATTTTGCATTTTGGCGCACAGGTGTTACGTATTTTTTTTTTAGCATTGGGCCATGGAAATGGAGGGGGGAAACGCAGTTCCCCATTGTTTTTGGGGTTAATTTTTACAGTATTCGCCCTACGGATAAATGAAGGGATAACTTTACTATGGGGGTCGGTACAATTGCAATGATATAAATTTTATATAGTTTTTTTATTGTTTTATTTCTTTTAAAATAATGGAAGCGAGTTTTTTAAAAAGTTGCGTTTTTTTATGTTGTCCTATTTCTTTTAATTTTTTTGCATATGGAGCTGCTTGTGGGCTTGTTTTTTACGAGATGAGTTGATGTTTTTATTGGTACCATTTCGGGGAGGCATGTGATGCTTTATCACTTTTTTATTAAGGTTTTTTGAGGCATTTGTACAAAATACAGAATCCTGGTACTGTTTTTTTTATTTTTTACAGCGGTCACTGTGCGTATAAATGACATGCTAGTTTTACTCAGCAGGTTATACGAGTAAAAGCGATACCACATTTGTATAAATTTTTTTAAAGTTTTACTGCTGTTACACAATAAAAACACTTTTATTTGAAAAGGAAAAAAACGTTTTTGCATCGCCCCCCCGTTCGAGAGCCATAACTTTTTTTTTTTTTGTTTATGGAGCCGTATAGGGACTTTTTTTTTTGCGGGATGAGTTGACGTTTCTATTGGTAACATTTTTTGGGGGACAAGACTTTATGATCGCTTTTAAATCCGTTTTTTGGTAGGTAGGGTGAAGAAAATACTGCAATCCTAGCAGTGTTTTTTATTTTAATTTTTAATAGCGTTCACCGTGCAGTATCCGTGACAAGTTAGTTTTACTCTGTGGGTTGAGACGATTACGGTGATACCCAATTTATGTAGTTTTTTTATTTGAAAGCACAATTTTTTATTTATTTTTTTAAAAGTGTTTTTATTGTGTAAAATAATATTTATGCATCGCTATCTTCTAATAGCCAGAACTTTTAAATTTTTCCGTATACAGAGCTGTGTAAGGACTTTTTTTTGCGGGATGAACTGACGTTTTAATTGGCATCACTTTGATGTTGATATGAGTTTTTGATGACTTTTTACTCCATTTTATGTGCTGCGGGATGAACAAAAATCGCAATTCTGTGACTTTTTTTTTTTTTTATGGCGTTCACCGTACGGGTTAATTAACATGACAGCTTTATAGGGTGGGTCGCTACGCACGCGGCGATACCAAATATGGGTACTTTATTTTTTTTTAATCTTTTTTGGGGGTGATTGGCGTTTGTAAAGGGGAAAAGGGCGATGTACGTGTTTTTATTTTATTGTTTGTGTTTTACTTTTTCACACTTCTTACACTTTTCCCCAGGGGGGAATTGCATGAACGATCGTCAGATTGTTCATGCAATAGGAGATCAGCACACAGCTTTTAGCTGTATGCTGGTCTCCATGGCAACTGTCAGTCACGCTGCCCACAATGCATTGTGGGCATCGTCACGTCACCAGACAACCCGGATGCTGTCATTCAGCGTCCGGGCTGTCTGGTAGGAGATCAGTAGCGGCGCTGAGCGCTGTTACTGCGCCGGGATCGCGGGCAGCAGGAGCTCACTCCTGCCGCCCGCAGCTGCGATGTCGCGAACATTCCCCGGGGGGTTAATCCCCCGGCCGGAGCTCACTCCGGCCGTGAGGGATGCGGCATGATGCCAGCGGTAATATACCGCCGGTTCCATGCCGCGATCTTGCGCGCTCCACCTGTGAGCGCACAAGATTGCCTTGCCCGACTCATACGGCAATTTGCGGGAACCCCTACCCGAAATTGCCGTATGAGTACGGCAAATGTCGGTAAGGGGTTAATAATGATGGGCTGTTTTTAGAGGAACCAAAAGGCGTATAGAATTGTAAAGGTTTTATTCGTCTCGCTGTTGCGCGTTCAGGAAAAGAAATCCCTTCAGAAATGACACACACTTTGGCGCAGATTTCAACTACCAACAGTAAAGACTTGTGGGAATAACCATACAATATGTATTCTTGTTGGGTCCCCAGGGATGCCGACTGACACAAACATTCTTCTGCTGGCATTTCAACAAGGAATTTATTTTCCCGAAACACCTAGTGAAAGGAATAAAATCTGCTCGGTTTTACATGTTTGGTTGTTCTGTGTTCCATCATTGTGTTTTTTTTAAAAAAAAATAAATTAAAAATGCCATGAATTGTTTTTTGGTGGCGTTTTTTAACTTTTTAGATTTGTAACTTGTGATGTGAAATGGGATGGCAAGACATATAGCAGTATCACAACCCTTACTCCAGAGACTATATGTGCCGCACACCAGGCAGAAACGTTCTTTTTATTCACTTGATTACATTTGCAGTAATGCTAAGCCGTACAAGATTTTTATCATGTATTTTTTGCCAGGCAAGGGTAGTGTCTGATCACTCACCCATAAAAGCAAACTGCTTTCCATTATCCTTGACCCTCCCAAGGTACAGACACCTCATACACTCATTTTGGTTGACCCTAATGGAACATAAAGACAGGATCCTGGGCCAACTGCAGATTTTTTCTTCTGTTGCCTAACAAACCCTGTAACAACACTGTGCCTTTTGAAACTGGTAAAGCTTCTCTTCATAGATGTCTAGACTCCTCATCAAGAAGGAGATAAAAAGAATTGTTATAGAACTCTCCACCAATTAAATGAAGTGATAGTTGACGTATGTTACTCACCACACTGCAGGTAGGCAGACAAAACTTCCTAAATTTACAAAAAGAAAAAAGATGTGAAGAGGGTAATCGGGTGAGCAGCCTTTAGGTCACATTGATGATCAGACTAACTCCTCACCAGCTATACTTAAAATAAAATTACTGAAAAGGAATATCAGAACACCAAAGATGTTCTAGCTTCTTTTACTTCTGTATATCAAGTACTAATGTAATGGTCACCTTGAGGAAATCGTGACGTAGCAATAGTCATGTCATTTTTTCAACATTCTCAACCAATCGGAAAACATTCCTTAAAGAGAACCTGTCACATCATTTTTGCCCTCCTTGTTGAGGGCAGCACAAGTCAGTGTCAGACCTGCTGTTTCCAGCGCTGTGTTTCTTATTCTGTAAGATGCTGTAGTTTGAGTATTTGGTGCTCAAATCTGCAGTTTCCAGCCAGAAAAGAGTCCTAAAAACAGTCTGTTTTTTCAAACCCCGCCCACTGAGACTAGCCCCACCCACCTCAACTGATAAACCTATTACTTTGAATAGGTAGAATCAGGTGAATAACTGTCAGTGGGTGGGGCTAGCCTTTGGTGGGCGGGGTAACCCCTCCTCATGAATAAGATTTTGAGCATTAAATACCTAAAACTACATTATCTTACAGAAAAAAGGGACACAGCGCTGGAAACAGCAGGTCTGTCACTAGCTTGTGCTGCCCTCAGCAAGGGGGCATAACCTATGTGACAGGTTCCCTTTAAAGCTCTGCTCTCCTTAGAAAAATTAACAGACTGTCCATCCGATATGACCAAGTGGAAATCTTGGATCTCTGGAGGCATCTAAGGCCTTCAGTTCTATAGAAGGAATTTATATCTTGTAGGTCTTCTCCCAATTGGGATTCAATAATACCTGTATTTACTGGTTATATCTTCTCTTTGAACATCCACAAGTGGCAAAGTATCTTAATGGATCACCATCCTCTTTCTTCCTCTTCTCTTCTTAAACGCACCAAAGGTTTCCTTTGTCCCTTTACTAGTTGCCTTGTGAAGGAACCACCTGCAATTGAGCTAAGGCAAGGTCAGGTGATTATGGTCTGATGGTCTTGATGACACAACTTGCTTAAAGATGGTTGACCAATGTAAATAATTTCAGCATGATATACTGTACATGATTTTACATTTACTCTTAGGGGTGCAAGTGCTACGATGTCATATTGTACTTTTTCCACGGGCTACAGAAAACCTTAAATGGGTATTCTTTGTCTAAGCCCTTTATGGCACATCAATTAGAAGTACTCCTGGTTCCACTTTACAGACTCCCAATCATCAGATTGGGGGTTGCCTGCTTGGTATGAGGTTTCTAAATTCATCATAATTTTTGAGGGTTACAGAAGTGTCTTAATCACAGTGAGGAGAGCAACATACATGTATAGCCTCTCTCCAACTCATATCCTCCTCTCTGGAGTCTCTAACCTCTGACACATTTTTATGGTATATCTTGTGGATATGCCATGACTTTGATAAAAAAAGAATACCTCTGAGGAACCAATCCAGGTAAAACTGCTGTTCTAGTACTAGGGATAATGTAGAAACTGTTTTGTCTAGATTTATTGTTTAATTTGCTTAAAATGGCACCTACAGCTCCAAAAAGCCAGGCATGGAGTGTCCATCCTAATAGTGCCATCAGTAAACTTTGGCTGTCAAAATATGAATATTTTCTTAATTATCAGGACAGAGACAAAGTATCTGTGTCCTCAAGGCTGAGGGCTGCACAAAAAATTATTGTGGGCCACATGTTCTGTATCCCTGCTTTATCCTTATAGACAAATGTACAGTATCCCTCATGTTTTTGTTTTTTATCTTTTCATGGGACAACACTGGAGATATGACACTTTGATGCAATGTAAAGTAGTCAGTGTGCAGCTTGTATAAGCTACAGGCGACAAAAGTGAGTACACCCCCGAGTGAAAATGGACAATTAGTGCCCAATTTCCCATTTTTCCTCCACAGTATCATGTGATTTGGTCGTGTTACAAGGTCTCGGGTGTGAATGAGGAGCAGCTGTGTTAAATTTGGTGTTATCGCTCTCACACACTCTCGTGCTGGAAGTTCAACATGGCCCCTCATGGCAAAAAACTCTCTGAGGATCTCAAACATAGAATTGTTGCTCTACATAAAGATGGCCTAGGCTAGAAGAAGATTGCCAATATCCTGAAACTGTGCTGCAGCACGGTGGCCAAGACCATACAGAAGCTTAGCAAGACTGGGTCCACTCAAAACAGGCCTTACCATGATCGACCAAAGAATTTGCGTGAATGTGCTCAGCATCATATCCAGAAGTAGGCTTTTCAAAATAGACATATTACTGCTGCCAGCATTTGCTAGAGAAGTTAAAGGGGTAAAGGGTCAGACTGTCTGTAGTCAGACCATATGATGCACACTGCATCAAATTGGTCTGCATGACTGTTGTCCCAAAAGGAAGCCTCTTCTAACAATGATGCACAAGAAATCCCTCAAACAGAAGTCAAGCAGACTAAGGACATGGTTTACTGTAACCATGTCTTGTGGTATCATGAGACCAAAATTTACTTATTGGGTTCAGATGGTGTTAAGGGTGTGTGGTGGCAACAAGGTGAGGAGTACAAAGACGTGTATCTTGCCTACGGTCAATCATGGTGTGGGGCTGCATGAGTGCTTCTGGCTGTAGGGAGCTACAGTTCATTGAGGGAACCATGATTGCCAACATGTACTGTGACATATTGAAGTAGAGCATGATCCCCCTCCCTTCAGAAACTGGGCTGCAGGTCAGTATTCCAACATAATGACCCTAAACACACCTCCTAGACCAACACTGCCTTGCTAAAGACAATGAGGGTAAAGGTGCTGGACTGGCCAAGCATGTCTCCAGTCCTAAACCCTATAAAGCATCTGTGGGGCATCCTTAAACGGAAGTTGGAGGAGCACAAGGTCTCGAACATTCACCAGCTCCGTGATGTCGTCATGGAGGAGTGGAAGAGGATTTTGGTGGCTGCAATCTGTGAAACTCTAGTGACCTCCATTCCCAAGAGAGTTAAGGCAGTGCTGGAAAATAATGGTGGCCACACAAAATATTGACACTTTGGGCACAATTTGTCCATTTTCACTTAGGGCTGTACTCACTCTTGTTGACAGCGGTTGAGACATTGATGGCTGTGAGCTGCGTTATTTTAAGGGCACACCAAATTTACACTGTTATACAGGCTGTAACCGGTCTACTTTGATAAAATGTAAAGTATCTTAATTGTTGTACCTTGAAAAGATGTACAATATTTACAAAAATGTGAGGGGTGTACTCCAGCATACGATCTTGGAAACTGTACTATTGTTCATGGCAGATCAAATGTAATCCTCATTAGAATGATAGTCTTCTCAAAATGCTGCTATGCTATCTAACATGTCTTTGTCCTTTATACTTTGGGCATGTTTCATATCTTTTTACACGCTTATTATGTATTTGTGTGAGGTGCTTCCAGATCATAACTCAAACGGTCCTCATCTAAAACACCCTAAAAACGTGTGTTTATATTATCTAGCAGGGCAACCTCCTCTCCGGGACGCTACCTGATAGACTATGTAGAGATTATTTTGTTTAGGCCAGTCCTGGAATACCCACATACTAAACTCCTATTTATGGCACAAAAAGTGTAGTCGGAAGCAAGATATCCTTCTTTGGCAACATCATAGCCAATACACTAATCTGGATTAACTGTGGCCTAGATTATCTCTGTCAATGCCCTTTATTGGCTAAAATTGAGTAATGTCTCTGAAAAACATTCTTGAGATATTTGATTATCTTTCAAGAATATACTAATTAAGTCCCAGGTCTCCTGTTTTTGCATTTGTTCAAATGTATTCCGTTTCCACACTGATGCAGAAATGTTAAGGTTGATGGATTTTCTGGATTAAATTGCAGGTTTTCTGTAATAGGGTTTTAATTTCTAAGGTGCCATAAATATGATATTGAATATGTCTGAAAATGTCTCGGCATGCCCTGACATGGCTTGAGAAGATGGCGCCTTACATCTTGATAAAGATGTATTTTTCAACTGCACTGTAGAAGATGGCGACAGGCTAACTGCCATCTTGAATGACATGATCGAAATATTGAAGTTAGAAACTACATAAAAGTCCTAAGTTAAAGGGTTATCATTTCATTAAATGGTCTTTAGAATAAGGGGACAGTGAAAACAAGCAACTTTGCCATTGGATGTCATTTGACAGTCTGCCTTATCTTCAATTTCTGTAAACACAGTTCCCCAGTGCTGGTCGGATCCCACCTCCTTGCATTTCACTGGCTGACGGCTCTACTAATTTACATTCTGTCTGGCCCCCGGTCGTATTCACGGGAGCATGCATTCCTGCCTCTCTCACTCAGAATAAGGGGCTGGCAACAATTTCGCTCTGTACAACTAGCAGCTCCTCAGTGACACTGCAGCTGCTTCTGCTGTTTTCTGATTGTAGAATTGTGCCTCGGTGCCTAATACTCCTGCATGTAAGGGGCCGGCAACATTTCACTCTGCACAGCCACCAGCTCCTCCGTGATACTGCAGCTGCTTCTATAATCAGAAACAGCCAGCATTGTGCCTCGTTGGCCTAATGCTCGTGCCATAGAAGGGAGACAAGATCTGTGGCTCTGGAGGAGTTCATAGAAGATCTGGGATTCAACTGTAACTGTAACAAAAACTCCAGCCTGTCAGAGGAGAGAATCGTGATCAGTGCTCTGAGTTCATAGAAGGCTGTCTAGACCTGAATGCAAGGACCTGTGGTATGTAACAGCTCTTACAAAATAAGACTGAGCATAAAGGAGAGAATGTCGAGTCACAGTGACATGGGGGTGAGGGGGCTGATGAACACCGACTTGGGAGCAAGCGTCACTGAACAGTGAAGGGGGGGGGGAATGATTGTCATCCCCTTCAAGTTAAGTAATACCCAGTTGGGAGGGGAGAACGCTCCCTGGGATTTTTAGGAACTGAGAAAAATCAATGATACAAGAGATACCAGCCGACACTGATGAAGCGATACATCCCCTTTAAAGAAAAATAAGGATGATCATATGGTGGCAACTCGCCAGGCAATCAAGAATAACTATGCATAATTGTGGATTAAAAGTTGTAACCAAAAGTTGTATTAATTGAAGTGTATTGGCCAAGTAGATGGGAAAAGCCCACTAATTGGCTAAAGTATTTTAACCAATTAAGAGTGATGCTTTACTTTAGAAAGTTTATTTTTTTTAAAAGGAATAAAATCAACTTCTTAACCCACCCTCTTTGGAATTGGTGGGGGCTGCGTGCTGAAACTGTCTGGCTCCTTCTGTTCCCAGTCAACGTCACTTCACTGGCTACATGAGATATTCGGTTGGCACCCAGGCCTTGCTGTGACAGACACCAGTAACCTATCAGTTCTGCAACCCTTATCTTCTATGATCTTCTAACATCATTCAAATCAAGGCTTATGGTCTGCTACATAGACTATAGACAGATTTGATTAATGAACTCATAGGTGTTTTCTAGGAGAATATAAGAGCATCAGTCCGTCGCCTCATGACATATTGTTGAGTGATCCCCCCCCCCCCCCCTTACACTGTTCATGCTGTCCACTCCCGAGTTTTAGTCTCCCCGCCCCCCCCCCCCCCCCCCCGCCTCCCCCCCGTCTGACGTCCCACATGTCAATGTCTTTGTTCCTCTTCCCTATGCAGTCGTGCTTTTTGTAACAGCTGTTTGCATATCACAGGCCTGCGTTCAGTCTTTGACAGTCTTCTTGTGACTCAGGAAGCACTGTTATCTTCTCTCTCAACAGTGGGAGGTTTGATTCGTTGAATCCAGTTTTGTGCATGAACTCATCCAGAGCAGCACAGATCTGTCATCCTTTCTATATGTGTGTACATGTCCTAGGAGCATTAGGCACGTAGCACAATATGCTGTTTTCTGATGTAGAAGCAGCTGTAGGGATTACTGTGCAGAGTGAAATGTTGCTGGCCCCTTATTCTGAGTGAGAGAGGCAGTAATGCATGCTCCGTGCCGACAGATGTATGTGTATTAGTAGAGCAGTCAGCCAAATGAAATGAAAGGAGGTGCGAATCCGACCGACACTGGGGCAACAGTATTTACACAAAACGAAGATAAGGGAGACAGTGAAAAAAAATAGAAGCTTTGCAAATGACATCCAATTGCAAAGTTGCTCTGTTTACTCTGTCCACCTTATTCTGAAGACCATTGTGTAATTGTAGTGAATACAACCCCTTTAAAAGATGTTTTGTGAATGGCCAAACTGAATCCTGACCTAACTTTGCTGAAATTCAGTCTTCTGCACATGTTTGCAGCTATGGGATTCATTTGGTGGAGATGATGGCTGATAAAGGGATCTTCAGATTATTAAATTTGAGGGTTCACTTATGTTTACTCTGTACTGTGGATGTTTAGTTAACGTGTTAGGTTAGTTAGACTGTGTATAGAATTGTGACTTAATTAGCAATCAGATCACATTTTTATTAGTTTTCATTTCAACACAGAAATCCAAGTGATTCCAAAGAGATTCACTGCAGCTTTACTGCACTATATATTTGTACTTTGTGTCCCTCTTTATACATATACCTTGAGCTTTGCCTGGTGTAAAAGATGCATCAGACGTTTAGCCTTACTTTGTGATTATGATATTTTCTAAAGTTGCTTATACCTCTCCCCTTCATCCACATTATCTCCCCACCCTTGGTTGAACTCCCCCCCCCCCCCCCCTAAACAGTGCTAACTAATAAAAAATATTTTTTTTTTTCTTTCAGATTCTGTTACTCAAATGAAAATGTTTCCAGCCGTTATGTTGTGCCTGATAAACATGTGATTGTGGGTGAAATCTACGCGCTTAGTGTAGATGGAGATGTGTGGTTGGTTACAGGAGTCATTGTTCCATGTGCGCAATTTCAGTTTCTGTAAGTGAGAGTTCAAAGTAGTTTATCCGAATTTGGTACAGTGGCCACAGTTAAAAAATGTTGGCTGCGATTTCTCAAGTAAGAATTTGCAATGTGACATTTGAAATTCCTACCCGTTCTCCTCTGCCGCGTCCTTCCAACCCTGCTATTGACAAGTTTTTGGAAGGGTTTTCACTAGGCACCCCTATTAAAATGTACTACAGGTTTTCCACAAAGTCCCAAGTTCAGGCTTTTGTGCCTTTCCTGAAATTTTCTGTGGAATTTCTGCAGTTCTATGTCAGCTCTTTATTACCAGCGAGCTCAGTTGTTCTCGGAGTCTCCACACATAGGAAACGGCTCTGTGTGAGGCCCAGGAGATCAAGGGCAACATGTAAGTACAGGGCTGCGCCAGAAGTCTGGCTTCTTTACAGCCTGAAAACTGGCACAGCCCTGTTTGCTATATTTTTAATGAGGCGCACTTCAGTGTTAAGCGCATTACAAAGTGTCCACGGCACTTTGTAATGCGATCGCGGGGCGTGCTGGAGGCATGTCGCACTACAACCGTATAAAGCTGCACATTTGTAGTTTCAGTACGCGGCATATCAGGTGCACTTACTGCTGGAACAGGTAGACCACTTTAAGAGGGGTTTTACCTAAACTGTTGAAGTGTTGCTTAAGTGCTTGAAAGCGTCTTAATCTATGAATTGCAGGGTGAAAAACCTGTGGTTCATAGATTCATGCGTATTTTAATGCGCGCAAAAAAATGGCACCTGGGCGCCAAAAATCATGCATGTCACCCCAAGTGTCTGTTGGGCAGCCGTTTGTATAGCTATTGTTCCCTCTTATCCTGCTTCAAAAGGCTTTCAACATGACATATGAAACAGGTGGCTTATACTGAGACTTAAGGTTGGACAGGAGGAAGATAAAGGATCCATGAAGTTGTAGATTTACATGGTAAAGGGAATCAACTTTCAGGCAGGTAAGGGCTAGTTCACACGGCTTATTGCGGGGACGGATTTCGCCCCGACATTAACGCTGGCTCCGTGAATGGTGGGGCGGGGCCGTGCGAGCTCGCTGGCCCCCATAGACATTCATTATCACGGCGCGTACACGCGTAAAATAATTGACATGTCACTTTCAGCGGGGAGAGGAGACGGTAACTTCCATTAGTTCTTATGTGAGTAACTGTGTGTGTTTACCGTAATGCCGTGGACTGATTTTCTGCCGTAATTGGAGCGCAAAATACGCGTCGCGGCAATTACGGTTGAAATCGTCCCAGGAATAAGCGTCGTTGTGACACGAGCCCTAATGCTGCTGCTCAGCTGCAGAAACGTGAGGCTAAAGGAAAAGCAAAAATTGGCACAGAAAACATCAGAGGGACATGTATATGAACTCCGGAAAAGATTTGAAAACCTTTTTTGGCGAAGGGGGTTCGCTGGCTGTCTCCATTTAGTCTCTTCTTAATGGGCACAGTTTGTAATTTTAACACTACTCTGGCTGACGCTGAATGGTCGCATGTGTTTTCCTATACAGTACTCTTTAGTATAGTTGTTTTGCCATCACTTTGTCTATTCTTTCCTCTTGAAGATTAGCTTATATTCACACTGTGAAGGGAGCCTATGGAAAATGGATGTTACTGTTTTGGTATCATCCCAATGTATACTAACCACATAGTGTAAAACTATCCCTTCTGTTGATTTATTAATTGCCATCCTATGATCTATTATACCGTGTTTCCCCGAAAATAAGACATCCCCCGAAAGGAAGACCTACTGCTATTTTTTTTCAAGCTTAGAAATATAAGGCCTCCCCTGAAAATAAGACCTACCGGAAGTCATTGCTGCAGCTCCCCCCCACCACACATTAGTGTTAACAGATCATTTAGATAGGTCTTACCTTGTATGGGAGGCTACCTGAAAAAGAGGTGCTCATTTAAGGAAAGTGCTATTGCTGTGACATGAGAGTTTGGGGCTCCAAATGATTCTAAAAGAAATGGGAACAGTCCACTAGAAATTCACCTGAATTCAGGGTTTGCAGTAGTGTGGTGGATGACGTGGTTAAATGTACATGGATTGCTTTTACATGGGAAAATTAGAGCCTAAAAATTTTGATGGAATTCACAGTTTGGCTGGCTATGCTGATGTTTGTGATAACATGATTACAGTATATTAATAAATGGGATTTCTTGTTCATGGAAAAATAAGGCATCCTCTGAAGATAAGACCTAGTGCGTCTTTAGGAACAAAAATTAATATAAGACACTGTCTTATTTTCGGGGAGGAAACAGGATGTGTGCTTACCATATTGCTCATGTGAATTTCTGTTCTTACACCACTTAGAATCTTGCTATATGAAGTTACCAGCCCAGGCAGTACCATCTATGTTGGCTTACTTAGAGCCAGTTGATGTAAGTAATGTGGCAAATTATTTTGTAGACCTTTCTTGGAACATTTTTGAAACGGCCTCTTTTTTATTATTAAAAAGCCTTTTTCTTGTAGCATCAATGGTCAGTTGAAGCCATGAAGATTTTCCAAAATCAATGTGCACGTGGCCCTGTGGTTGGAGTTGTGCTTCAGTATATTTTAGACCAGCTGTGTCTATTTCTTTGTGATACTTCAACTGATGAGGACCTTTACCTGCACCAAGTCTTGATTGATAGAGGACTTGCCAGATCGGCCCAAGAGCCTGCATTTCACAAGGTAAGTGAGATTTGGGTTGATGTTTAAGTATATTTTTTCGGGTGCTTTTACTGTTCATGGTGGTGATAGTTTTAGTGTCTAAAATGATGTTACTTAAATTTCATGGCTACTATTATATGTGTACGTATGTTGAGACTTGAGGTGATATAGTGTACTGGCATTCAGCCATACTGGTTTTTCCAATTTACATACATGCAAATGTATCAGTTTGGATTAAGTAATGTAAACTCAGCCTAAGGAAAGGATGTTTTGTCTACTAAATAATTCATATCCGCAAAGATCATTTGATCTACGGATGTGTCCACCTTTGCTAGCGTTTCGTTAAGGATTCTCAGAATACAAAATTGATCCAGTTTTGCATCACACAGTAAAAAATAAACGTTTACACTAAACATATGCAGCTTTACATGAGTATTTGAAATTGGAATTCATGCAGAGTCTGACTTGAAATATCGTCAAAAAACAAAAGTAAACCATCTCCATTGACCTCCATAGAAAAATACCCATTGTCGTTCATACAATGCATATTTCGTCGGTCGGTTTTTAAAAGTGAAAAAAAAACTTAGAACATTTTTATTCTTCTGTCGAATGTGACTTGAAATATGTACTATTGGGGATAGCTTTCAGTACCATCTGTATGCCAAGGACAATCACCTTTACATCTCCTGCCAAGATGTTAACACTCTGCTCTAACAGATCCCAGACTGTCTATCGTCCAAATCCTCCTGTCTCCTAAGGCTATGTTGCATGGCTTATTTGCGGGGGCTTTAATTAGCCCCGCAATTACGCCGGGGGGAGGGGGGGCCGGCCCGGGCCCGGGCCCATAAGACTATAATTTACTAGTGGCGGTATGCGCCGCTAGAAAATGAACTGGTCTTAACTCCCCCCCGCGGCGGATTCGCCGAGCAGGGAGAGGAGACGTAATCCATAGTTCTCTATGAGAACTGTGGATTACGGTAATGACTGGGAGGTGTTTCAGCCGTAATTCGCGCACTACGGCGCGAAATCACGGACCGAAATACGTCCCATTTTAAGCCGTGTGAACATAGCTTAAAACTAAACATGGAGAAAACTCAGTTTATCATCGTTCCACCATCCCACTCTATCCCCTCACCTGATCTCTCTGTCACAGTTAACGACTACACCCTCACCGTTCCTGCAGGTCCGCTGCCTTGGGATAACCTTCTAGGGGCCGTTCCCACAGCTTATTTCGGCGCGGCTTGGCGCCGTACTGCGCGCGGTTTTGCGCTGCAGTCGGGGGCCAATCCGTCGCAGTAATTACGGTAACCCAAATGCTTCATAGAGAACAGTGGATTACCGTCGCTCCTCCGCGGGGAGAAAGTGACATGCACATTATTATTAACATCAGAACTCGTCATTTTGTGCCACTCATCTTGGCATATCTTGAGCCAGGAAGAAGGTAAAAGGAGGACTCTTCTGTAGATTTGATGCCATTTAGCTTTATACATTAAATGTAAAACTAGCTAGCTACAAAGACAAGTTATACAGACACACATGGGTTTACCAGGATACTTTTGATTACTTTCTGTGCAGGGCTGTGGAGTCGGTGTCTATTTTGCAGGAGTCGGAGTCGTCATAAAAGGGACCGACTCCGACTCCCAAAATATATAATTAGTTGGTCCAGTTGCTTCGATGCAGTGCAAAGAGCAAGAGGAATTGGGTCCGGCCAGTGCTACTGCTCCCATTATCTTCACCCTCATATCCTGAGGAGTGTAATTGATGACATGGAGCAGGCAAAGCGCTGCCCCCAGAAGAAAAGATTCTGCTCCCATGGCAAACAGATATCAGCAAAATTTTTCACTTGCTTTCAAAGAAGTAGAAGATCAACCATTCATCAAACCTGACTGTGGCTGAGGCGTTTCCTTTATACCCTGACATTGTTAGGATGGGTTCACACGGCTTAAATGCAGGGCGTAATTACACCGTGTGGCCGAGGGCGGAGCGGGGGTGGGAGCGGGGGGGCCGACACCTCGCCGGCCCATAGACTTGCATTGCCAGCAGCGCGTATACGCCGCTGGTAATTCACATGTCACTTATCTCCCCCCTCGGCATATTCGCCGAGCAGGGAGAGGAGAAGTAATCCATGGTTCTCTGAGAACTGTGGATTACCTTAATGACTGGGACGTATTCCAGCCGTAATTTGCGCACTCCGGCACGTAATTACGGACTGAAATACGTCCAATTTAAAGCCGTGTGAACATAGCCTTAGAGATGTTGCCCCTGTGGTCACCACTTTACCCCCAACCCAAGTTAGTGTAGAGAGGCCGTTCTCTAGCCTGGAAACAATGAGATCAGATGTGAGGTCATGTATGCAGGATCTGATGGAGGCAATATTATTTCTCAGAACAAATTCAGAGACTCCACAAATGTTCCTGCAGTGTTTTGCATATTTACAATTTTTTTTTTGTTCTAAAGTCATATCCAATAAAAAATATTTTACACTGACAAGCAAAAAGGTAAACAATGTTTTGAACTTGTGACTTCCTGGCTCCATATCTCTCCTTCCACTACAGCTTTGTACTGAGGCTACTGTAAATTGTATATTTCAGTCATCTTACCCATGTAAAAGAATTTGACTTGCAAGTATTTAGCATCTGCTTAGAGCTGCGGATTTTTTCCTGTAAAATGGCATTGTTACTGTTTTGCTACTAAAAGTCAAAATGTTTAATTTTCTATTTTTTTTGTTAGTATTTGGAAATCCACCTTTGGTTTTCAATACTGCCTGAATCCTTCTGGGCTCTGAATCAGATTAAGCATTCTTGACCAAAATCTGATCCCGGTTTTTTTCAACATTCCCAATGTTGTTGCAGAATGGACTTGGATACAAATAAGGGGTTTTTCTTCAACTCTACCACAAGTCTTCAAAAAATTTAAAACAATGTTAAAAATTTTGCTTGTCAGTGTCTGTTCTACCTAAATAGCTTGATTATTGTATCATAAAGTAATAAACCAGCTGAGGTTACCAATTTACTACAGTAAAGTTATCACTTAAACATGCGCCGTGTATGAGGGAGTCGGAGGTTTGAGAAATTGAGGAGGCGGGGCTTTGGCTTGTCGACTCCACAGCCCTGTTTCTGTGTATGGAGGCATCATGACATCAGATGGCAGCCAACGGGGGATAGGAGGACTCTGAATTTTGGATTTCAATATCCCTGATCTTTTGTTCCCCAGCAAGAGAAGAGGTTACCAGAGGGATCAGCTTTTTCCCTTCTCCTTATAGCATGGAAGTTTATGATCTAAATCAGATGAAATAGTGGTGAGCTGAATGCTATTCCAGCCATATGACTTTCTTATAAAGGTATGTTCACACAGCGTTTTTTAGATATGTGTTTGGGTACGTTTTTTGGACCCAAAAACGGATGCAAACACATATCTAACAATCCTGTGTGATTATGTTGGTTTCAAAATAAAACACGAATCCGCGTTCAGATGATGTGTGTTTTACATACGTCTTTGTGATGCATTTAACGGATCTGAACAAAGAATTAAAATGTCAATTCTTGATTTGTTTTAGGCATCAGACAACCCATTTAAAACTATAGGTTATTTTTTTGCAAACCAGAAAACGTATCCAAACACGTACCACACTTTAGGTATTTGTTTGGATATGTTTTTCAGATTGGAAAACGTATTGAAGAACTCTTGTGTGAACATACCCCAAGAGCTCTCTCTTTAAAGTGATGTACTTCTGGATCACTGGTCTCTACATTTTTAACCAGCATCTGTACTGTTCATTATGTGAAGAAAAAAATATTTTTAAAAATACAAAGGTAGGGCTCATGAGAAGTTGGGTATTTTTTATTTTTATTGGCAATGCTAAATAAATTTCATATGAAGAGTCCTAGGCAAACTAGAACAATCCATGTCTCGGCCAGGTTTGCATATCCACAAGTAAATAATATTGCCTTTTCTCCCCTTGCTGAATTTGCAGACTTGTAATCCATTTGTGCAGTACCTAGACCAGCCTTCGGAACAGCCGCTAGAAGTATCCCAAGATATTACAGATACTGCAGGGCGGAGTGAAAGAAATCCAGCAAAATCTCCAGAAGTTCACCTGCAAGAACCTGTATTACAGACTAGAGTATGTGTCACATAATTATGTCACATGATAATCAGACAAGTGTGATTTAGCTTTTTTAGGCTGTATTATTTTATTTTTTTTTCAATCATCATACACAGTCAAGTCACATTATTATGACCAGCCGCTAATATCTAGCGTACCTGCCGTATGAGTGCAAACAGCAGCTTGACAGACTAGGAGTGATTAAATAAAGTCCTGGTAGGTTTCCACCTGCATGTGGAGCCATGCTGATTGCATCTCACAGATACCAGAGGTTGTGTGGGGGGATCAAAGTGGTCCCACAGATGCTCAGTTGGGTTCAAGTCTCAGGGAGTTAATGGACCAAGGTAACATTTGGAAGTCTTGTTCATGCTCTTACAACCAATGATGGTCATTTCTAGTCATGTGACATGTTGCACTGTCTTCCTTGATGATTCCATCTTCCCCCTAAGGAAGAGAAATGGCATGTATGGGTGTATGTGATCTCAAGGATGGATTCATAACCAAATCAGTTGAGAGTGCCTTCCACATGGATGAGTGGGCCCAGAGAATGTGACAAAAACATTCCCTGGATCATAAAGCTGCCTCCACCGGCTCGTGTTCTTTCAGCAGTAGTTGCAGGGTGTTTGACTCCTGAAGTTTTCCATCTGATTCATTAACCTCCATCTCTTCAATGAAGCAGGAAACGTGACTTGCCAATGGGTGGAAGTATAATTCTAATACGGTTGTAAAAATGTAAGCTTTTTCTGCCGATGCAGCTTCATTAGTAGAGGCCCAGTGACCATTTGTCTGCATCAGAGCCCCAGAAGTGGAAAAGTCTCTCCTTAAGGAGAGGAACCAATAAATTGGTCGGTGTGAGGGTTTACTTGCCATTCAGACCTCACTGACTGTTTTGCATAAAGCAATGGCTTATGGGAAAAGAGCTGAGGAGCTCCACAGCGCACTCTATTGGATGTAGTTATCCACAGTTCACATCAGAGCCCCATACACAATAGGGTTCGCTGAACTGTTTCAGACACACGTCTGGTAGTTGCCTGGTTTATTTTGACAGCTGCTCCACTTTAGTGAGTTAGTCCGTAGCTAGTAGTATAATGTTGTACCGTGTTAGCCATAGAAAGTAGTAGAAGAGTGAAGAAATCGGGCAATACCTTTTAGAGGCTGAGTATATTTGATGGTGAGCTTTCGAGAGGACTAGCTCTCTTCTTCAAACATGGTGTTATACAACAAACTGAAAATACAGACTTTTTATACACAAAAGACATGGATCTTCAAAGGAACTTAGAATCCTTAAAAATAACAAAATACAATATAAGTAGAGCAGTTATTTACAACAGGTCAAGAAATAAACAGTCTGGAGACTTGTGAGGTGTGACAGGAGTGATCAGTAATTATTTCTCTTATCTATTTGCAATCAGGGGAGATTTGTTGCCCTCACAGTTCAAACATAGTGTGACATGAAACTGCTATGAATATTCAATCCATTTTGCAGAGTTTTAAATTTTTGCATTAATTTATATTCACAGCTGACATGTCCGTAGCTGACATTTACCTCACATCAATGGCACGTGGTGCTCTGCAGTTTCCATATTGCCAATTAGCAATTGTCATTTGTCCACTAACCATACTCTTTCAACACAGCAGCACACAAACAATTTACCAACAGCAATACTGTCACCCTTAGCCCAAAAGCTAATAATTATCTTTTTTTTACCATGCTGATTGTGCCTTTTACAACAGCAAAGGATAGGTGTGCAGACAGCCTATCGCATACCTTATACACCCACTAAGCCAGCTCACCACACACGATTTTCATCATGAGCTATGCAGTGCCAACATTAAAAGTTGGATGTATATTATAATAATGTGACGTGACTGTGTATATAACTGATCCGTGTTAAGATGGGAAAAGAAGTAATGCAGGATTCTGCGGTTGTGTATTTCGTATACCATTTATCAATCTATAGAAGTACCAGAATGAAAAGGGTAAGCTTGTATTGCACAATAAATAAAAAGAATTGTATTATTCCAGGTTCTCCGCACTCCTCGTTCCATTTTATTCACTACAATTTTACAAGAGCAGATAAGTGAATCGCCATAGGTCTACAGCTGTATACAATAGTTTGATATTTTCAATGCTGTGTGCCTTCTTTTCTGTTAAAAGAATGTCTTAATTTTTTTTTTGCAGGGGACAGTGGTCAGGACTGTTCTAAAATAACATAAAAACGTATTCAACAAAGAAGCCAGGGTTTAGCGCTGGTCCCTATTGGTGACATCTTGTCCATGGTTCTCTTGAATCTTTCTCTTCAGCAGTCACATGCAGTATGTGCAGGCAGAGACTGCTGCAGCCAGTTTTGAGTTGCAGTGCTACGTGAACCCTTTGTGTGCTGATGTCATTAGTGGGGAACCAGCGGGAGCAGTGCTTGAACAGTGGCGGCTTCAGAGTTGAGCACAGTTTTCTTTTGTTTTAATTTTAAAACCGTTTCAACCACTAGCCCTTGTTTGAAAAATCTTAGACAACCCTTTTAATAAAAAACAAAACACCCACCCCCCTCCCAAAAAAAACCCACTCTGATCCTTAGAAGCAAGACTTTCAACCATAAGTATGAATATGAAATGATTGAGGCTAAAGTCCTAGAAACATGTCACTGATGAGGCTCAGACTTAGGCTATGTTCACACGGCGTAATTGCGGAGCGTACAGTACGCGACGCAATACGCTGGGTGTTTTGGGAGTAGCACGCATTCCCAAAGCACGGGGGGCCCAGCAGCCCGCCAGCCCCATTGACATGCCTTACTCGCGGTGCGTAATCACGCAAATAATTGACATGTGTACGCGCGGGGGGACGAGGTGTAATCCATAGTTCTCTATGAGAGCTATGGATTATGAGAGCTATGCATTTCACCGTGTATTAAGCGCAATACATGGCAAAATACGCACACAATTATGCGGCAAAATAAGCCGTGTGAACATACCCTTACTGACAAAGGAGGAGGTCAAAACTGCTCCAAGCAGGAGAAATACAACCCACAACCTGTGTGCATGGCCAAGATTGTGAGCATGGCCAATAGGCTATTAGCCAGCAAGTGAATGGTACTCTGTAGAAGCCTAATCTGTATATAGTTAGAAGACTACGCCATCCACTGACCTCACTAATAGGTGTGTGAGTGGCTCCTTATTGCACAGTTTGACTTGTCATATAACATTGTGTCCTGGTGAGAGTCAGCATTTAAAACTGCCTTTGTATCAGGAATTTATGGCCTGTTAGTGATATGTCTTAAATTTTGATGTTCAGTGAAATGCGTACATTTCTATATAGACGCACAAATTGAAACCCCCTCCAAGATACCATTACTGATTTGAGACCAGATTTTCCTAGTTAATTTGGTTTTATAAAATGCTATTTTTTAACAGCAGTTTCCAGTGCTCTTGTTGCTGTACGTCTGTATAGGATATATAGAGTCATGAGAAAAAGAAAGAATCCTCTTAGGATTCTATGGTTGTATGTACACTACTCACAAAAAGTTTGAGATATTTGACTTTCGGGTTAAATCTATGGAAAACATAAAAACTTCACGCTAAAAAATGGCCATTTAAGTCATAGTTTGCATTGTTGATTTCTCATCTCAAACAATTTAATGAAACAAAAGCAGTGGAGGATATACACAATCAGAAAATGTCAACGTCTCCATAATGTGTCATGGCCTTGCTGTTCACAAGTCAAATTATTGACTTCTGAGGCATGGCATCTCACTTTTCTTGAAGGGTGCCCCCTTTAAGTTGCCAGTTTCTACACAGAGACTCGGCTGATCCAACAGGTTTTCTATGGGGTTCAGGTCTGGAGAAAGTGCAGGCCATTCCAATTGAGGTATCCCAGTCTCCAACAGCCGTTCCCTACTAATGCGGCCTCGAAGAGCTGGAGCATTGTCGTTCTTGAAGATTAACTTCGCCCCATGTTGTTCATGGAGAGGCAGAATGACTAGATTAATTATGTTGTTCAAGTAGTAGAGGCATTTCACTGGCAGTTCTGTAATGACTAGACACACCAGCCCACACTATAAGGCTATGTTCATACGGCTTAATTGCGGGACGTATTGCGGGGCGGGGGGGCTGGCAGCTCGCAGGCACATAGACTATCATTACTAGCGGTGCGTATTCGCCACTAGTAATTGAAATGTCACTACTCTCCGTGCTCAGTGTATTCTCCGAGCGGGGAGAGGAGACGTAATCTATAGTTCTCTATGAGAACAGTGGATTACCAAACTGACTGGGACGTATGGCACGAATTACAGGCTAAAATCCGTCCCAAAATAAGCCGTGTGAACATTGCCTAACACCACCACCACAGGCTCGTCTGGTGACAACAGTGCCTAAAGCATAGTGCTCTCCTTGACGTCTCCAGCATTGTTGGCGGCTATAATTTCTGCTCACAATGAATAGACTTTTATTACTGAAAAGCTCTGAAGACCACTCGTCCCTTTTCCAATGTAGATACTCCCTAACCCATGCAAGACCATGCCTATGCCTGGTGGTGTGTAAGCCGTTATGAATGGTCTGAAGTGACACTTGGTTGCCTTTCAGCTCCCTTAAACGTGTCTGGAGTTGCGTGGCATTCATCATCCGGTTCCACAGGGCATTGTTTACAATGAAGCGGTCATCAGTGGGTGATGTACCCAAAGGATGTCCACTTCTTTTCCTTTCTGTGGCTCTTCCAGTCTCTCTATCTGTTGCAACCTGCTGTGACACTCTGTAACACTTAGCTCAGTGGCCACTTCCATCTGAGAGCATTGTGCTTTAAGCCTCGCAGTGGCGAGGTACGGTTTATCTTGGTGTTGGTCTTATCATGGTGTCAAAATGTGAACAGCATGATGGGGAGGACTGTTGAAATCCCAATTCATATTGCACCCCTAATTTTATTGGGTGATTCAGGGTTCAAACACCTGTTGGGGATTTTGCAATTGAAGGGTTTTTCTCACTACAGAGATCATATCTGTAATGATGAGGATAGTAAAAATAAGCACTTTTGTTATTGATTAGCATTACCTAAATAATTTAGTATAGCAGATATGAGCTAATCTGTGTGTGTCTAAAGCTAAATCAGCAGCCTGAGGTCGGGCAACGTCCCATTTGCTGTGATTAGCTGACTGATATTTAGTTCAGCCTGTTGTGCTGTGACTGGTTGCCTGCAATCTGTGCTTACTCCCCTCTGAGCTGTGTAAAATGAAAGTGAAACTAGCAGCCTCAACTTTCTGTGATGGCTGTGTCTGTATAATAAAAGCAGTCTGAGCTCCTCTCCCAGTCCTATGTAAATGATCCGGGCAATTACTGTGTCTCTCGCCGCTAGATTCACTCACCCCCGCCCCCCCCCATATAACACCGCCTTATACAGTGTGTTCCATTCTGCCGGATAACAGTGGGGGGAGGGGGGGGGGGGGAGTTCGGGGGAGTGATGTGTATTCCTCACATCTGCTTTATCATTTCAGGCAGTATAACTGTTTACAGCAATGCAGGTGTTCTGGTTACAAGGAGCTTGTGCAGCCTGGGAGGGAGATGACAGAGCTGCAGACATGAGAACTGAACATTGCATGAGGTCTGCAGAGCTGTGACGTCCTCTCCCTTCCATTGCTCACACAGAATGATGCGCCTACTGGGAGGAGAGACGCCCCTGGATTTGAAACTGTAAGAGACAGGAACAGCTAAAGTCTGCAAAAGCTTGTGATGAGAAAACCCCTTTAAGCTCCTTGTTAGAGATCAGCAGGTTGTGCAAAAAGCACTAAAACATTGAACAGTTGGACAGATGCATTAAAAAGTTAAGAGATGGTCCCACGATTGGAAAATGGAGCCTTGCACCACGCTTCCTAAATATTTAGATGCCACGAGTGCATTTACCATCGTAAAAAAGGGTTTAAAGGCTGGGATTTAGACATGTGCATTCTAAAGTTAAGAGATGGTCTCATTTTATGTTCATCTGGGAATTTCAACCAAAAGCCAAATATCCCTAACTTTGTGAGTAGTAAATCCAGACATAGTAAAAAAAAATGTATTCCTTAGAATGTCTTGAATTGAGGTAAATACAACAGATAACATACAAGATTCCACTTTGTCATTTTTTTTATTTAACATAAATTAAGCCAAAATGGAAAGCCATGTGTGAAAAAACTAAGGCCACCCCATGAATCAGTAGCTTATAGAACCACCATGAGCTGCAGCAACTCATGTAAATTGGTTTCTTTATGAATTTATCAGTCTCTCACATAGTACTGGAGAAATTTTGTTCCACTGTTGCCTCAGGTCATTGACGTTTGTGGGTATTGATTTACACACAGCTCTTTTAAGGTCAATTGGGTTGAGAGTTGAACTTCGACTAGACCACTGTAGGACTTTGATCCTTTTCTTTTGAAGCCATTCTGTTTTGCTGCTGCTGTGCCTGGGATTATTGTCCTGCTGCGTGATTGTTTTGGCCAATCTTTAGCTACTAAATACATGTCTTCTCATTTAACTCGAGTACTTTTGGTGTGTAGGGGAAGTTCATGGTAGATTCAAAGACTGCAAGGTGCCCAGGTCTTGTTGCTGCAGAATAAGAGTATGTTCACACTTTGTATTGGGGAGCATACTGTACGCGCCGCAGTACGCAGTGTGTTTTGGAAGCATGTGCCTTAAATGTATTTTATGTGATAGAGCAACACAAAATTGCAGGTATTAATTAGGTGTAAAGAAAATGATACGCGCTTTTCCGAATCTGTACAGATTAAAAAACAAAGTGTGGCGTGTCTATGTATTCTGCCCTCTGAGTCAATACTTTGTAGGACCACCTTTAGCTGCAATGACAGCTGCAGTATTTTGGGGCAAGTCTCTACCAGCTTTGCACATTTAAGGGTATGTTCACACGGCGTCTTCACTTCATATGAACATCTGCTTTTCTGATACGTCTCTGGGTCCATAAGAACGGACTCAGAGATGCATCTTACAATTAGCAGTGAGTTTATCACTGCCGGCAATGATAGACACACAGCGGCGTTCACATGAGTTTGCCGCTGCGTGTTTGCATCGCGCCTGTCGGGTCCATCTTTCGGATGCAATCCAAGAAATGACATGCAATTCTTGGATCGCATCCGAAAGACGGACCCGACAGGCGCGATGCAAACACCTAACGGCGATCACTCATGTGACCGCCGCTGTGTTTCCATCATTGCCAGCAGTGATAAACTCACTGCTAATTGTAAGATGCGTCTCTGAGTCCGTCCTGATGGACCCAGAGACGCATCAGAAAAGAGGATGTTCATACGAGAGGCAAGACGCCGTGTGAACATACCCTAAATGTTAGAATTGTAGCCAATTCTTCTGTGCAGAATAGCTCTAGTTCAGTCAGATTGGTTGGCGAATGTTTGTGAACACCAGTTTTCGAGTCCTGCTACAGATTCTCAATGACCTTTAGATCTAGACTATGACTGGGCCAATTTAACTTATGACTATGCTTTGATGTAAACCCTTCCATTGTAGATTTGGCTGTATGTTTAGGGTCATTGTCCTGCCGGAAGGTGAACCTGCGTCCCAGTCTTAAAGGGGTTATCTCACTACATCAATTCATCTTACCTCAGTCCTGTTTTCTTGGTTTCATTTTGAATTCAGGGGTGTGTTTACTGGCTTCTACTAGGCTGCAGTGGAAGCCAGGTCTGTAGCTATAGCAACCAGTGCTGGCAGCCTATCATGAGAGAGTAAACAGGTCTGTAGCTATAGCAACCTGAGGAGCTGATGCAGCCCATACAAGAGGGGATATCTCAGTATAGGTAGGACACTGTTAATGAACATACACTCACCGGCCACTTTATTAGGTACACCTGTCCTTCTGCTCGTTAGCACTTCATTTCTAATCAGCCAATCACATGGCGGCAACTCAGTGCATTTAGGCATGTAGACATGGTCAAGACAATCTCCTGCAGTTCAAACCGAGCATCAGTATGGGGAAGAAAGGTGATTTGAGTGCCTTTGAACGTGGCATGGTTGTTGGTGCCAGAAGGGCTGGTCTGAGTATTTCAGAAACTGCTGATCTCCTGGGATTTTCACGCACAACCATCTCTAGGGTTTACAGAGAATGGTCCGAAAAAGAAAAAACATCCAGTGAGCGGCAGTCCTGTGGGCGGAAATGCCTTGTTGATGCCAGAGGTCAAAGGAGAATGGGCAGACTGGTTCGAGCTGATAGAAAGGCAACAGTGACTCAAATAGCCACCCGTTACAACCAAGGTAGGCAGAAGAGCATCTCTGAACGCACAGTACGGCGAACTTTGAGGCAGATGGGCTGCAGCAGCAGAAGACCACACCGGGTGCCACTCCTTTCAGCTAAGAACAGGAAACTGAGGCTCCAATTTGCCCAAGCTCATCGAAATTGGACAGTAGAAGATTGGAAAAACGTTGCCCGGTCTGATGAGTCTCGATTTCTGCTGCGACATTCGGATGGTAGGGTCAGAATTTGGCGTCAACAACATGAAAGCATGGATCCATCCTGCCTTGTATCAACGGTTCAGACTGGTGGTGGTGGTGTCATGGTGTGGGGAATATTTTCTTGGCACTCTTTGGGCCCCTTGGTACCAATTGAGCATCGTTGCAACACCTTGTGGAATCTATGCCACGAAGAATTGAGGCAGTTCTGAAGGCAAAAGGGGGTCCAACCCGTTACTAGCATGGTGTACCTTATAAAGTGGCCGGTGAGTGTATATTGTAAAGTTAGTAGTTTTTGCAAGACCTTTAACATAAAAAGCAATCCTTGTAGTGAGACAACTCTTTTAAGTCTTTTGCAATCTCTACCAGGTTTTTCTCCAGGATTGCCCTGCATTTAGTTCCATCCATCTTCCCATCACTTCTCTGAGCGGCTTCCCAGTCTCTGCTGAAGCAAAGCCTCCTCCCAGCATGATGCTGCTACCACCATGCTTCACAGTGGGGTTGATGTGCAGTATTGGCTTTCCTCCACACAAAGCATCTGGCATTTAGGCCAAAAGTTAGGTCTCATCCGAGCAGAGCCCCTTCTTCTACATGCTTGCTGTGTCCCCAACATAGATTTTTGTAACCTGCACATGGGACCACTTATGCCTTGCTTTTCAAAAATGTCTTTCTTCTTGCCACTCTTTCATAGAGGTCCGATTTGTGGAGTACACAACTAATAGTTGTCCTGTGGACAGATTCTCCCACCTGAGCTGTGGATCTCTGCAACTCCTCCACAGGGACCCTGCATCTCTTGATTGCTTCTCTGATCAGTGCTCTCCTTGTCTGGGCTGTCAGTTTAGGTGGACGGCCATGTCTCGGTAGGTTAGCAGTTGGGCCATACTACCATTTACGGATGATGGCTTGAACAGTTCTTAGAGATGTTCAGAGCTTGGACTATTTTTATTAAAACATAACTGTTTACCCCTTGCTTTATTCCTCAGCTATCTGATGTGTTCCTTGTATTTTTATGATGATGTTTGCTGACTAATGTTCTCTAAAGGTACGTATACGCCACAAGCATTTCCAGTCAGTTTTTGATTCGGATATTCAAATCTGTGAAAAACCATCCAACCGTCCGCATAGAAGTCAATCTGACTTGTAGTCCACACAACTCGAATTTTCTTGAGGTGGGAATACAAAAAACTTGGAACATGTTCATTCTTCTGATGGTATTTTAGGTAAAAAAGACATCCCAAATATTTCTATGTTGGATCCGCTTCCAAAACCCTATAGAGCCGAATGGAACTTGTTTTCTGACTGTAAATCTAGGGGCAAAAAAACAACCTAAAATTCACAATGAAAACCATATCGAAATACTCGCCGGACAACGCGGTTTTAGGATTTAGAATCCAACAAGTATTTTGACGTGTCGTTTGGACGTATCCTAACAAACCTCTGAGGCCTTCATAAAACAGCTGTAGTTATACGGAGCATTACATACAGATGTACTCTATCAGGCAACTTCTACAGGGAATAGGTCACACTAGATTTTATTTAGGGATATCTGAGTACAGGGGGCTGTATTCATGCCACACTTTCCAATTTATTTAATTGAACGCATGTATCATTTTCTTGACACTTCAGAAAATACTTGATACTTTGTGTTGCTTTCACATAAAATATCAGTAAAATACATTTAGGGTACGTTCACACGGCTTAAAATGGCACGTATTTCAGCGTGTATTTCGCAGCGTATTGCACATTATACGCGGCGATATGCACGCCACAATTACGGTAATTGTACGCGCGGGAGGAGAATTGACATGGGGATTTAATATCCCCCCCCCCCCCCTCCTCTCCTGTTTGGAATTATGCGCCGATTAGCGTGTTCTTCCAAAACACCCAGCGTATTGCGGCGCGTACTATACGTGCCGCAATAAGCCATGTGAACATACCCTTAAGTTTGTGGCTTTATCATTTAAAATAAGGAACAGTGGGGTATGAATACTTTTGTAACCCACTGTATGGGTGTGTAGTTTATTATTAGGAATAAAAAATATAAACATGAATTATGTAGGCAGATAAAAAAAAAAAAAGAAGAGGTAAATAGAAGAATTCCTCTGTGCATTGGGAGCCAGATAAGAAAATGTGCTATAGATTTATAAATTATACGTTACGTGCTTGTAGTAAGCATTGTCAGCAGTATCCGCATTGACTGTGTATATGCTCCCCGCATCAGAGCCAGTTTGTGACGTTCTTTTCTGCGCACTCCTGCTCTCTTCTCAGAGCATGGGATGCCTCATCCTGGGCTTATCCCTACCCCCCCCCCCCTCCTCTCCCCCTCCCTCTTCCAAAAGGTTAGAAAGGGATGTAGCCCTAGTACGTCAATTGTGACGTGGCTGGATTCAACCAGCCGGGAATACCTCTGTGCCGCATCTATAATTGATTGATAGTGCTGTGAAGAGAGATTAGAGTCTGTTAAGTGAAAAGGTGGCAATAAACCGCCTGTAAAATAAATGAGAATTGTGGCTACATTTCATATTTCAAGTAAAATGAAAACACATGACTGCAATGTAGAAGGATCCTTCACTCATTTAGTCACAACAGTGCAGCACTACATTCCCCTGTGAGGCAATATGTTTTTTACGATGATCTTATCCTAAAATATCCTTCAATATTGGTGTATGATTTTAGTGTACTAATTTGATTTTTTGACTTCTTACTAATTACTTTTATACATATTATTCCTTCTCTTTGATGGTAAATTTGCATGTATTAATATGGAATACTTACAAAGGAGCATGAGAGAAAAAATTAAGAGTGAGAAAAACTACTTCCTTTAATTATTGCAATAAGTGGAAGGTGAGCGTTAAGGAGAAGGGGGAGGAGGAGTGATGGAAATAAGCAGTGTAGCACAAAAGCAGATAGGAGGGCACTACACAAGAAAGAAGCAGAGGGCGGAAGAGAAGAGAGGTGAAAGTTTTTTTTTAAAAAAGTAAACCTGAATCAATTCAACTGTAAATTAATCCCTTTGCGGTTAGCGTGTTTAGCTCAAAATCCACATGCTTTTTTTTTAAATAAAATTTTGTCCAAATCTCCTTCTCCTGGGAAGTTTAATTGCCTAAGACTTAAAGAGGTTTTGCCACAAAGTAAAATTGATGTGGGAAGCTTGCAAATTAAATAATAAACATTTTCACCATTAATCATTATTAAAAATTCTGGACCATTTTTGTTTTAGCTGCTCCTTTAATGATCCATTGTTTACAGCTCATCTCCAGAGGATACGACCAGGGCTGAGAGCTCCTCAGTCCCGGCCAGACATGCTCAGACATCACCTCTCCTCACAGGCAGCTCCTTGGTGTTCTAACCCCAGATGCTTTCGTTTTACTCCTGTCCTCTGTACTCTTTAGTGATCATCTAACAGTGCAAAAAAATAAAGGAAACTCAATGACGTATGCGCATTGATAGAGAAAAAAAAAATCACAGGTTTGGCTCCTGCAGGGATTTGAACCTAGGACCCTTGTGCTGAGAGGCAAAAACTATACCTCTGAGCTACATTGTAACAACTCACAGCTCTACTCATAAACAGACCTTTCTTTGATTAGAGAGAGGAAAGACATGGTGATGTCATCCTGCTGGGTTGCATGATATGCAAATCAAACAAATCACACAAGCCTCCTTCTGAGCACACAGAGCTGAAAAGCTGGTTGCAGGAGGTATGAAAAGAGATTGTGGCAAAACCCCTTTAATATTCCCTATCCTGCCGCTATGATGATCTTTCAGGGTGTCCCTTTCATAGGATATGTCACCCACATGTTCTAAAATGAATCCATGCCAATCTCTTTTGGTTTTTCCTACATAGTATTTAGGACAGGGCTGGTGGGCTTATAAATCACTCCTTTGGAGCTACAAGTAATGAAGTTTCGTGCCTTGTAGCTCCTGAGTGACTCTGAAATGGTGAAGACCTTGGTAGGATTATAATGGATGTATTTGAAACATCCAGCAATTACATGATCCAATCAACATCTCCTGTGAAATGACAGTTTCACTTCGTCCCCAATGCTTCATACCCTTCTATGAGTAATTTGGGATTGTCCAGGAAGAACTTTAAGATCATCATTCATCTGAAGAGTGTTCCAATATTTATCAAAGATGGATGCAATTTTTTTTATGCCCCATCATCTATACAAAGTGTAAAAGTTCTGTTCCTTTAAATTGGGGATTAGTAAATCCTCCTTGTATTTTGTAAAGACAAATTTATGGCCTTTCTTCAAATTTTTGTATTTTGAGGTATCGCCTATGTGTAAACCTATCCTGGCGTTCACAAAATTGACAAATAATATTGCCCCTTTGGAATGTCTCTTTTAAGAGGCATTGGATGGCTGCTTTCCCATCTCAGAGATACAACCAAAAATGGAAATGTACTTCTGTTCCACTTGAAAGTGAACTTCAGCCCTTTCTTATTGGTATTTTTTGTAACTATATTTTCAAATCTTAGCCTGTACCAGACCATGGAATGAAAATATCATACAATTATCTTGCCCAGATGTAGATCTGTTGATGGAAAAATTCCATGTCCTCAACATATACCATTGTTTTCCTCAAACCAGCCCAGGAGCAAACTTGCATACTTTGGTGCACAGGAATTACCCCTAGCAATGCCCCTGAGCTGGTGATTAATAGATCCAGGAAAGGAGAAGTAATTTCTAGTGAGCATAAATTGTAGCAAGTGAAGTTGCTGGACGTCCACTCCTATGATGATTGTCAGCCTACTTTAATGTTTTCCACTTTAGGCAGCAAATGAATAGTCCATTCTTGAAGTTGATGTGTTGGAAAGAATTAAAATGGGCAAGTGTAAGGATCTGAGTGTCTTTCACAAGGGCCAGAATGTAATAGCTTGATTACTGGGTCAGAGCATCTCTTAAATGGGAGGTCTTGTAAGGTATTCATGTTTTGTAGTGGCTAGTACCCACCAAAAAATGATCCAAGGAAGAAAGGACGACCAGTGAACCGGCCCAAGGCTCATTGATGGAATAAAGGGTAGTGTGTCTGGTATAATCTCACAAAAGGGCTAGTGAAGCGGATTAATGCTAGTTATGATTCAATTCATGTAGTTATTGTATTAACCCCTTACTGACGCCAGTAAGGGAGTATAGAGACGGTGGGCTCAATGAGCCTGCTCCATATGCAGAAGGTAACTGCTGTTAGTTACAGCCTGGATTTACTGCTAGTGGCCAGGGTCAGAGCTGACTTAAATCCCAGCCTTTTAACCCTTTTTTACGATGGTAAATGCACTCGGGGCATCTAAATATTTAGGAAGCGTGGTGCAAGGCTCCATTTTCCAATCATGGGACCATCTCTTAACTTTTTAATGCATCTGTCCAACTGTTCAATGTTTCAGTACTTTTTGCACAACTTGCTGATCTCTAACAAGGAGCTTATTGGCAAAATTCCCAACAGATGTTGGATCCCTAAATCGGCCAATATATTTAGGGGATCAATTTTAAATTGGGGTTTAAACAGTCCCCCACATCAGGCTGTTCATATTTTGACGACATGAAACCTGGTCTGGCTGATGCATAGCGCTCTCTGACATCGCCCACATCATTGGCGGCCATCATTTCTTCTCAGAATGAGTTGACTTACTGGTCCTCATCCGATGCCTGTGCTTAGTGGTGAGGTCAGGTCTAACTTGACACTTGGTTGCCTTCCACCTCACTTAAATGTGCCTGGAGTTGTGTGGCATTCATCATCTGGTTCTGCAGGGCATTGTTTTTACAATGAAGTGGTCATCAGTGTGCGATGGAGCCAAAGGACGTCCACTTCTTTCTATGACTTCCTGTATCTCTGTTGCAACCTGTTGATGACGCTCTAAGCTCAGTGGGCACTTCCGTCTGAGAGCGTCCTGCTTGAAACCTCACAATGGGGAGGTACTGTTGATCAACTGTAAGGTATTGTCTTGGTCTCATGATGTCAAAACGTGAACAGCGTGATGAGAAGGACTGTTTAAATCTCAATTCAAATTGTTCCCTTAAATTTATTAGGTGACTCAGGATGTGAATTTTGCTGTTAAGCTTCTTGTTACAGATTGGCAAATTGTGCAAAAAGTACAGAAACATTGAACAGTTGGACATGTGCTTTCTAAAGTTAAGATGGTCTCATTTAGTTCACTTAAAAAAAAACTTTCAAGAAATTTTATGTTCATCCTGAAATTTCACCTAAGAGCCAAATATCCCTAACTTTTTGTGAGTTGTGTGTGTAAAGATATACTGCGCAAAAAAAAATAAAGGAAAGTCTTAACATAATGTGACGTCTATGAAATCAACCTGTCCTGTTGTGCAACAAACAGGTAGAAATTATAGGCAATTAACAAGACAACTACAATAAAGCAGTGGTTCTGCAGGTGGTGACCACAGACCATTTCTCTGTTCTCATCCTTTTTGGCGTTTTGCATTTTATCATTGCTCTAACCCCTAGAGGTAACATGAAGTGGTGGCTACAACCCACAGAAGTTGCTCAGGTAGTGCAGCTCATCCAAGATGGTACATCACTGTGAGCTGTGGCAAGAAGGTTGTCTGTGTTTGTCAGCACAGTGTCCAGAGCAGGGAACAGATACCAGGAGATGTGGAGGGGGCCGTAGGAGGGCAGAAACCTAGCAGCAGGGTCGTTACCTCCTCCATTGTGCAAGGAGGATCAGGGCCAGAACCCTACAAAATGACCTCCAGCAGGCAACCAACATCTGTGTTTGTGCTCACTGTCAGAAACAGACTCCATGAGGGTGGTAGAATGGCCCAACGTCCATAAATTGCTGTTTTGCTTACAGCTAAACACCACGCAGCGTGATTGGCATTTGCCAGAGGACACTAAGGTTGGCAGATCTTACATTGGCACCTTGTGCTCTTCACTGGTGAAAGCAGGTTCACACTGAACACGCGACAGCGCTTGTAGATGCCATGGAGAATATTTTGCTGCCTGCAACATCCTCCAGCATGGCCGGTTTGGCAGTGGGTCAGTAATGGTGTTGGGAGGCATTTCTTTGGAGGGCTGAACAGCTCTCTGTGCTAGCCAGAGGTCCCCTGACTGCCATTAGGTACCAGGATGAGATCCTCCGACCCATTGTGAGACCATATGCAGGTGCATTGGGCCCTGGGTTTCTTCTGGTGCATGACCATGCTAGGCCTCATGTGGCTGATGGACTGGCCTGCCCATTCCTCAGACCTGAATCCAACTGAGCACATGTGGGACACCGTGTCTCGTTTAATCCACCAATGCCACGTTGCACCACAGACTGTCCAGGAGTTGACTGATGCTTTAATCCAAGTCTGGGAGGAGATCCCTCAGGAGAATATCCTCCGCCTCGTCCAAAGCATGACCAGGCATTGTAGGGAGGTCATACAGGCATGTGGAGTCCACACACACTACTGAGCCTCATTTTCTTGTCTTGAGGCACTTCTACTGAAGTTGGATCAGCCTGAAATTTACATTTCCAAATTTGAGTATTATTCCAAATCCAGACTCCATGGATATTAATTTTGATTTTCATTGATAATTTTTATGTTTTATTGTTCTCAACACATACCACTTTGTAATGAATATAGGATTGCAATTGGAATATTTAATTCATTGAGGTCTAGGATGTGGTGTTTTAGTGTTCCCTTTATTTTTTTGAGGTGTGTGTGTGTAAAGTAATTGACTGTGTATGTGTGCATATACAGTTGAGTTACATTCTTATGCTCACTTTCTTCTTTCAATGTCAGCAGTGTGCATCTCATGAAGGAAGTTCACATGTTGTGAGCTGGTTTGTTGGGTATATACACTGTTTCCCTGAAAATAAGACCTCCCCCGAAAATAAGACCTAGTGCATTTTTTTTAATGCAATTCAGAGTTTGGCTGCTTTGATGATGTTTGTGATGAAATCACGACAGTATAGTAATAGATGTTGATTTTTGTTCAACATTAAATGTGAATGCTTGTTGATGGGAAAATAAGACATCCCCTAAAAATAAGTCTTAGCTCGTCTTTAGGAGCAAAAATTAATATAAGACAGTCTTATTTTCGGGGAAACAGGGTAAGATGTGCGATAGGCTGGCTGCGGGCATATCCCTCGCTTCTGTCATGGTAGTATTTATCAACGTTAATTAATTGGTTGGCTTTTGGACCAAAGGTGGTAGTATTTTTAAAACTGCAGTTTGTGGACTGTTCATGTGCTGCTGTGGTGAAAGTGTATCGTGAGCAGACACATGGCACCATTGCAAATAAGCGTCTTGGAAACGGGCGCACCTCGTGCTACTGATGTGAGAGATAAACGTTAGCTTTGCAAGTGCACATGCTACAATGAAGCAGCTCACTGCCAGAATGAACCAGGAGGCTACCAGACATGTATCTAGAACAATAATTCAGTGAACCCAACTGTGTATGGGGCTCTTAAGCAAACCAATGATCACTGCACCTCTGCTAATGAAGTTAAATCCATAAAAAAGGCTTCACTTTTTATGGCAGTATTGGACTTGGGTCTCTGGTAATTGGAAAAGGGTTGCTTTCAATGATAAGTCAAATTGTCTTCCTCATGGAACGGAGAGATGTTGGCATGTCAAGTGAGAAACGACGGAGAACAATCACCATGTAATCATTGCTGGAAGAACACAAGCTGGGGGTGGCAGCATTGTAATCTGGGAAATGTTTTCATGGCATTCTTTGGGCCCTTTCATCCATGTGGAAGGCACTCTCAACCGATTTGGCTATGGATCCATCCTTGCAGATTATGTATATCCATACCTGTTGATTGTATTCCCTGGGACAGATGGTGTCTTTCAATAGCACAATTTGACGTGTCACATGGTTAGAAATGTCCAGGAATGGTTAGAAGAGCATGACCAAAACTTCCAAGTACCTCCCTAGCCTCCTAATTCTCCATACTTGAACCCAATTGAGAGACCACCTCGATCATCATGTTCATATGGATCCTCTTGCCTGCATCCTCCAACAGCTGTGGGATATATTGCAGTTAGCTTGGCTCCAGATACAGTAACAACCGACCAGGACCTTATTATGTCACTCTCAGCCCGTCTAGCTGCTGTCCGTACTGCAGACGGCGGCTACTTTGGAAACTAGCTGGTGGTCATAATGTCACTCAACTGTGTATATTTTGGTAGATATACACATACATAGAAATCTATCTTTGTGTGTATATACACTACTCACAAAAAGTTATGAATATTTGGTTAAAATTTAACAATGAACATAGAATTTTTTAAATGCTCTAAATGAGACAATCTCTTCCCTTTAGATGCACATGTCCAACTGATTAATGTTTCAGTACTTTTTGCACAACTTGTCGATCTCTAATAAGGAACTTAATGGCAAAATTCACAACAGTTGTTTTTAATCCCAATAAATTTAGGCGCTCAATTTGGATTTAAACAGTCATCCTCATCATGCTGTTCAACATCATGAGACCCAAGATAACCCCTTATGACTGAGCAGTTCCTCGCCATTGCATTTTCAAAGCCCAGAAAACAAAGGTCAAAAAATTGTTCACAAACATCATTCATGAAAACTGTCTAGCAGTAAGACTTTTTTTGTTGCCTGTAGCAACCAATCAGAGATCCGCTTTCATTTCACATATTGCTCTAGAAAAATTAAAACTGAGCTCTGATTGGTCGCTACGGGCAACAAAGACAGTCTTATTGTTAGACAATTTTCATGAATGAGGCCCATAATTTACTGACCAATATTTACCCCGAATAAAGGACAATGTATCATTAAAAAACAATGTCTAATTCACTTGAATAAATAGAAGCATTGAATGAAATTTTCTGCAGCTTTTCCGTTCTGTGTGCAAGATTACGTATTTTGGTACGTATTACGTACCGAAATACATATTTAACAATGTTCCAGTCAGATCTCATTAATTTCAATGTAAAATATGCACCGTCATTCATACAATGATTATTTGCATTGCAATTTTCCGATGTGTACAAAGAAGTAACGTCGATTTTTACATCCGTTTTACGCATCTAAAATCTCCATAGGAAACAGTGGGTCGTGTTTTTTGAGGCTAAAACCGTATCTAAACACGCACCACATTTTCTGGTACGTATTTAGATGCGTTTACGCACCTAAAATATGCACTGGGTCCAAATTTGAATGTCTTTGTTATGTCTGTTAATTTAAAAGAAAATGTAGTGAAGTACACATCCGAAAAATGTATCCAAATACGCTTTATAGATGCGTTTTTGGATGCAGATTTCGGACTGACTTCAATACGATAATGTATTGAAAAACTTATCGGACGCTCCGTGTGAATCTACCCTAAGACTGCACACGTCTCCGAGTGGTTTTTCGGCCATATAGCAAAAAATATAGCACAATCACCATCATGTGAATACACTCTTCTCTATATAGGTTAACGAGGAGGTTGAACCTGAATTACCGTACTTAGAAGCCTTTCCTATTGGTGAAGATATTTGGGATGAAATGTGGTCTTTCACTGGAAACCAAGCATCTCTTGATGCTTTTAAACTATCTTCAAAGAAGCTAGGTAAAAATCATGAGGAGAACGTTGAGCCAGAGGTAAGTAGTTACAAATGCGGTCCTTGTTAAGGAGAGGGGTGATCTAAACTGTGCGCTGAACTACTATTTTTTTTCTTTACATAGCAAATAAATGATTTTCCAAAAAGATGCGACATAGAACCCCTTTCTCAACCGTTGGAGGAATTTTACATCTCTCTAATTGAGTCTAGAAACACATTGGAGAAGTCTCCAATTCTACAGTCTCCACCAAAGAAAGGTGACTCGTTTGAGAAGATTGTTCAGCCTGCTTCAGATATTCATGGTAAAAAGCTAAAACGAGTTGGAAAACTCTTGAGAAAACTTTACTTGGTGACTTAACCCTTTCAGGATATTGGACGTAAGCTTACGTCAACATTGTGTAGGGGTTAACGCAAATGAACTTAAGTTTATATCCTAGTGATCATGCGAACGGTAAAACTGAGTTTGCACGATTTGCTCCAGGAAATTGGCTGAACATAAAGGGGAGGAGCGATTAACCCATTAGCTGCCGTGATCAATCACGATTGCTTCAGCTAAGGGAAAGACAGAGAGGGAAGGGGGGGGCTCCCTCTGTTTCTATCAAAGCAGCTACGGTTTTACCTGACAGCCCGAATGCCTGAGAGACTTCCGGGCTGTCTGTGACATAACGTTGAACAGTCGTGCCCTGTGGGCACGGTGAATGATAGTCGCCATGGAGACCAGTACATAGCAGTTCTGCCATGTCCTGATCTCCACTGTATCCGTGTTCTGAAGAGCACTGATAAAATGAAAAAAAAAAAAAGTAAAACAAATAATAAAATAAAAACACGTACACCGTCCTTTACAAACGCCTGTCGCCTATAAAAGATAAAAAATAAAGTACTCCTATTTGGTATCGCCGCGTGCGTAATGACCTACTCTATAAATCTGTCATGATATTTAACCCGCACGGTGTACACCATAACAAAAAAACAAAAACCAGTCACAGAATTGTGATTTTTGTTTATCCCACAGCACTTAAAATGGAATAAAAAGTGATCAGACTCCTGCTATAAATGCCAAAATGCTACCAATGAAAATGGCAGTTCTTTTCGCAAAAAAAGCCCTTACACAGCTCTGTACACTGAAAAATATATATATTTTTTAAGCATTTCAGCATTAAATTGAGTATCGCCGTAATTGTATCCCCGA